>VMDO01017098.1:0-45822 GCA_007922755.1 Pedetes capensis | reverse complement strand
AATATTAAATGATGCAGGAAACATCAAAAGAAGATGGGAAGAATACACAGAGTCATTATACAAGAAAGAATTGGTAGATGACCAACCATTCCAAGAGGTTGCATATGAAGAGGAACCAATGGTGTTGAAGGACGAAGTGGAAGCTGCCTTGAAAGAACTGGCAAAACACAAAGCTCCAGGAATTGATGGGATACCAATATAGATGTTTCAACAAACAGATGCAGCACTGGAGGTGCTAACATGTTTATGCCAACAGATTTGGAAAACAGCTACTTGGCCAACTTACTGAAAGAGATCCATATTTGTGCCTATTCCCAAAAAAGGGGATCCAACTGAATGTGCAAACTATCAGACAATATCATTAATATCACACACCAGCAAATTCTACTAAAGATCATTCAGAAGTGACTACAGCAGTATATAGACAGGGAATTACTGGAAAATCAAGCGAGATTCAGAAAAGGGCGGGGAACTAGGGACATCATTGCTGATGTCAAGTGGATATAAGCTGAAAGCAGAGAATATTGAAAGATGTCTATCTATGTTTTACTGACTATGCAAAAGCATTTGATTGTGTGGGTCATAACAAATTATGGATAACACTTCAGAAAAATGGGAATACCAGAACACCTAATTGTGCTCATGAGAAATCTGTATATGAACCAGGAGGCAGTTGTTCAAATAGAACAAGGAAATACTGAGTGGTTTAAAGTTGAGAAAAGTGTGTGTCTGGGCTGTATACTTTCACCTTATCTCTTCAATTTATATGCTGAGCAAATAATCCGAGAAGCTGGACTTTATGAGGAAGAACATGGCATCAAGATTGGAGGAAGACTCATTAAAAACCTGCGTTATGCAGATGACACAAGTCTGCTTGCTGAAAGTGAAGAGGATTTAAAACATTTACTGATGAAGATCAAAGATCATAGCCTTCAGTATGGGTTATGACTAAACATCAACAAAACAAAAATCCTTAGGACTGGGTCAGCATGCAACTTCACAATAAATGGAGAAAAGATTGAGGTTGTCCAAGATTTTGTTTTGCTTGGCTCTATAATCAACACCCATGTAAGCAGCAGTCAAGAAATCAAAAGACGCATTTCTCCAGGAAAAGCTGTGGCAAAAGATCTCTTTAGAGTATTGAAAAGCAAAGATGTCACATTGAAGATGAAGGGGTGTCTGACTCATGTCATGGTATTTTCAGTGGCATCAGATGGTTGAGAAAGCTGGACATTGAACAAGAGAGACAGAAAAAGAATTGATGCTTTTGAATTGTGGTCCTGGAGACGTTTATTGAGTATGCCATGGACTGCCAAAAGAACCAACCAATCTGTCCTAGAAGAAGTGCAACCAGAATGCTCCTTGGAAGCAAGAATGGCCAGACTGCATCTTACGTATTTCGGACATGTAGTCAGGAGAAATCAATCCCTGGAGAAGGACATCATGTTTGGGAGAGGGGCAGGTCCACGCAAAAGAGGAAAACCCTCCACCAGATCTATTGACACAGTGTCTTCAACATTGGGCTTAAACATAAATAAGATCATTTGCCTGGCACAGAATCGGCAAGTGTTTCGATCTGCTGTACATAGGGTCACTATGAGTCGGACTTGACACGACGGCACCTAACAACAACAACAACAACAACAAGGGTGTCTATAGGTCTGTCCTCACCATACTGTTCCTGTCACAGGGGAAAGCTCAACAGCAGTTGAGGGAATGAAGCCAAGAACACAAAGAGGAAAAGTTCAAATAACACTTGAGTCTGGATTTTAGAAACCTTCCCTACCTCTGGATATCCAATGCATGTAAGCTACTAAATTATCTTTGTTTTTTTAGTCTAGATTTACTTGCAAGTCTTTGTGATGGATAGAGTGCTAATATCCAATCTTAAAATGCACATTTGACTCACTAGAAGAGGGATTGAAGGAAAATAAGGACCTCACATTTGTAATATCACAATAGCAAAGTAGTTGGTGGTCCTATCATTTTTACTATCTTAGGTTTTGGACTGTGTGTTAACCAAGGTGGGAGCATATGGACTTGGTTGAGGCACATCAGATTGCTATGTTTATTACCTCTTATAATTCTCAGTAATATACAAATGATAAGAGTTAAGTTTCAAGGTGGGATCACAGTCCCTGACTTTAAACTATACTACAGGTCTATGGCCTGCAGCCATAGCCCTGTGGCATCCGATCCCGTCAGATCTCGGAAGCTAAGCAGGGTCGGGCCTGGTTAGTACCTGGATGAGAGACTGCCTGGGAACACCAGGTGCTGCAGGCTTGGGAGAAGGACCTGGCAACCCCCTCCCAAAAATCAATCTGCCATTGAAAACCCTATGAACAGCAGAGAAGTACTGACAATAGTGTTTCCCCTGTTGTACAGAGGGTTGCTATGAGTCAGATACCGACTCAACAGCACCTAACAACAACAACAACAGGTCTATAGTAACAAAAACAGCTTGGTACTGGCACAAAAATATTCCTGAAGACCAGTGGAACAGAATTAAGGACCAAGAGATACACCAATGCATCTCCAGCCACCTGATCTTGACAAAGGAGCTAAGCAGGCAAATTGGAGAAAAGACAACTTCTTCAACAAATGGTGCTGGGGACTTGGATTTCTACCTGCAGAAAAATGAAAACCGACCTGCACTTCTCAATCTGCATGAGAGTTAACTCAAAATGGATAAAAGACCTTAACATAAAACCAGAAACCTGAAAATTACTAGAAGAAAATGTAGGCAACACACTCTAACATATAGGCATAGGAAAGCATTTCCTTAATAAGACTCCAATTGCTCAGGAAATTGCAATAAGAATAGATAATGGGATTATATGAATTAAAAAGCTCTGTACAGCAAAGGAACCAATCAACAGAGTTGAGGAAGGCCCCACTGAATGGGAGAAAATCTTCACATCCTACACACCTGACAGAGGACGAATATCTAGAATTTACAAAGAACTCAAGAAAGCAACTCCCAAGACAACAAATAATCCAATACACAAGTGGTCAAAGGAATTGAACAGACAATTCTCAAATTAAGAAGTTCATAAGGCCATGAAGCACATGAAAAAATGCTCAATATCCCTAGCTATTAGGGAAATGCAAATCAAAACAACTCTGAGATTCCACCTAAGTCCAGTAAGAATGACCAAGATCAATAAAACAAACAATAACAAATGCTGGAGAGGTTGTGGAGAAAAAGGAACCCTCTTATACTGTTGGTGGGACTGTAAATTGGTTCAACCATTTTGGAAATCAATATGGAGATACCTCAGAAAACTAAAAACAGAACTGCCATATGACCCAGCTATAGGACTACTGGAAATATACCTAAAAAGAGATGAGTCATCATACCACAGAGACACCTGCATCTCTATATTCAGTGTAGTACTTTTCACAATAGCAATGATATGAAACCAACCAAGGTGCCTATCAACAGAAGAATGCATTAAAAAGAATATGGTACATATACACAATGGAATACTGGCCAGCAAGAAAAAATTAAGTAATGTCATTTGCAGCAAAATGGATGAAATTGGAGAAAATCTTAAGTGAATGAACACAAGCTCAAAAAGAGAAATACCATATGTTCTCACTTATATGTGGGAGCTGAATCATACTTAAAGGAAGAAAATAATCCTATACATAAATTTATATATAAGTAATACACAAACTTAGCATAGAAGGGACAATATAAAGAGTAGAAAGAAGTAGGGAGGGAACTAGCAGAGGGAAGTGAAGATTGGGGAAGATGGGATGGGAAGGAGGGTCAACATGGAGGGATGAATGGGGAGAGGATGCTCTCAATGTAAACAGTGCAACTTCATGAATGTATTGGAAAAATAGGGGACTGTAGCCCAAATAAGTATTTGAATTTTACTACATATTAGCTATAAGTCTCCATAAACTTTGTGGGTTGATTACAGTGTTGCCAGAAGTGAAGTAAAGGATGCATAATGGAAAAAGCCAATGTTGTGTTACTCTGTACCCCATCATCATTTACTAATTAAGAAAAAAACTTAAAAATAATGAGTTAGATTTTGATCTGTTGTTAAGAACTCTCAAGTCAGGGTTGACTCCTAGTGATCCTATGTACAACAGAATGAAACACTCCCCAACACCATGCCATGCCTGGCACTAGGTCAGTGTTTCTTTGCTATTCATGGGGTTTTCAATGGCTGATTGTTTCAGGACTGCTACAGGAATGGTTTGCCATGTCCTTCTCCCATTTTTGTGTGCTGGGGATGGAACCCAGTCCCTCAGAGAACACAGAGCAGCACTCTACCAACTGAGCTAAACCACAGCCCACAAATTTCTAACTAAGTTGGACTTTATAAGAGCAGATGAAGAAGAAAATACAACTTTAAGAAAGGCTCCTGGATTGCAACCAGTGACGGTCAAGGTTTAGATAATCATAAACTTTGCAGGATTGCAAAAAACTGAATTGTCCATTCCATACTACATTGGATTCTCTGCTCTAGATTAATACAAACAAACCTAAAATGGAAAACAGGGTGAAATAAGTTGGAGGTTAGGATGATTCAGGAAAATGAGGTTAGAGTTGGGGGCACTTGATTATCTTGGCATCTTCAAGCAGCTAGTGCTTTGTAATCCCTTGTACTATGCCAGCACCATTCCTTACATTAAAATATACTTTTTGCTAGGATGAAGATTAGAGACAAAGGGCATGTAAGTTTTCCTTTAACACCTTTGCTTATAAATTTCTATTTCTATTAGGCAGAAACCAACAAGGCATTTGAAATTGAAAACTAGGGAGAAGGAAAAAACTTACATGCCAATTGCTAAGAGACAAAATACTGGGATGCTGCCCCAATGAAAAATTCTGGCTAGTGAAAATAGTGGCCTTGATTACTGGTTAATGGGATCTGCAAGAGCTCACCATTCAGAGTTTTATGTGAGTTGATTGTAAGATAAATCTAAGCTTGGAAGCCAGGAGCCTCCGATTACACAAGTCCTCTATTAATTTTAAGCCATTAAAAATGATACAAATAGCAGCTGACCTGCTAGATGGGTGCAGTCACCAGCAGTGGAAGTCTCCCAAGGTACTTTACAAGTATTGCACTGGAGACAGCAAGGAGGAAAGAGAGATCCTGCAAGGAGCCAAACTCCTAGTAGCCAGCCAGGTGGAACAAAAAGCTTGCACTAAGTCCAAGGTGGGAAAACTTTACTGCTTCTACCCAACTGGTTAGGATAGAGATTCTGGACCGGTAATCACCAGTACCAGTCCTGTTTTCTCTATTTCTAAGGAGAAAATATTCAATCTTTCCTACTACTGTGATTTGGATAAAGTTAATTACATTTTGTAGGATCCTGAGAAATTATTTCTGAATCTGATGAATCAGAGTAACTAGGTATTATTTGATAGTAATTTGATGTTATTGGTGAAAGAAACTAGATGTGATTCTTTGATGAACAAATAATTCCACTTTCATGTAAACATTGAACAGTTAGAGGGGGCATTTTTGAAGGTATAGGTATGGATTTATGGGAGAACGACTTGGCAGGCCTCTCCCAAAACAACCAGCCATTGGAAACCCTGCGAATAGCAAAGAAACACTGACATAGTACCAGGCATGGCACAGTGTTGGAGCATTGTGTCTGGCACTATTATCAGTGCTTCTCTGCTATTCATAGGGTTTTTGATGGCTGATTGTTTTGGGATTTTTTTGGGGGGTGGGTTGCCACATCCTTCTCCCATTTTTCAGTACTGGCCCAGGCCCTCAGATGCAAGGAGCAAGCACTCTATCAACTGAGCTAAATCCCAGCTCCACATTACAATATACATCAATGGGATTCAAACTTCAATTCCAATAAAGATTACAATGATATACGACAAGCTGATTCTCACTGTACCAGATAAATAATAAAATGTTCAAGAATTTCCAAAATAATTTTTCACTCAAAATTAGCAAGTTTATTGAATATATAATCAAAATAAAAGGGACTACACATACTTAAGAGGATATTTTTGATAAATTGTGGCATATATATATATATATATATATATATATATTCATCACCATGGACAATATAATGAACATGTTTATAAGCCCCAAATTTTCTTTGTGTTCTTTGTAATCCCTCCTGAATTTCTTTACCTCTGTGGGTCATTGACTTCTAAATTAATGTAGTTTCTCTTTAGTCTCTTTACAGATGTTGCTCCATATTTTTAGGTTCATGTTGCTTCTGGTGGGAATCTGACATCATCTTTATCTTTAGTCCTTTATATTCAGAATGTGCCTTTTTTATTTGGATTTCATCTTTATCACTGACCTTAATTATTGTTGAAATTTCTAAACTATCCATTTAAGTTCATTGAACTTCATGCTATAGTTTTTATGAAATGTTTAAACATTTAGTTATGATTTCTTTAATTATTTTTTTGTTCCATATTTCTCTCCTTTGCTTCCTGGATAACCATTTTCATATAATTTAGGCTGCTTGAAATGCTCACATTGCTTACCAGTTACCTCATTATTATTTTAAATTTTTTTATCTGCTCCATATAGTTTCTATTGCTATTTCTTCAAGTTCATCAATTATTTCTGCTACAATATTTAATTATGTATCAATCTTATTTGGAGTATCTTTCATTTCTGATACTAATGTCTAGTTCTGGATTTTTTTTTGTGTGTGTGTGGTACTGAGGAGTTGAACCCAGGGTCTCATACATGCTTTTTGCAAGTACGCAACTCTTGAGCTGTACCCTAGCCCATTTTTTATTTTATGTTTTGAGACAGGGTCTCACTAAGTTACACAGGTTCCCTCTGGCCTTGAATTTGCAATCCTCCTGCTTCCACCTTCTGAGTCATGGGATTACAGGTGTGCACCACTGATCCTGGCTTAGTTCTGGAATTTTAATTTATATTTTTTATATCTTCCACATCTCTACTATGCATAGCTAGTATATGCTATGCTTTCCTGCTTTTGGCATGCCCTTTTTTTCCTTCCTGCAGAGCTGGAGATAGAACCCAGGGCCTTGCCCTTTCACATGCTAAGCATGTGTGCAACCAATGAGCCTTGCCCTCCCAGCCCCACTTTTTTATTTTTTTATTTTGAGATAGAGTCTCACTAAGTTGTCCAGGGTGCCTCTGGCCTCAAACTTGTAATCTTCCTGCCTTGAGCAACTTAGTAGCTGGGATTACAGGTATGAGCCACAGCACTCAGCTGCATGCCTTTCTTACAGAATTCCAAACGTTATGAATTATATCTTCTTAGGTGCTAAAAATGGTTTAAAATGATATAAATTATATTCGCTTTGTTCTAAAATGCACTTAAACTAACTGGAAAGAGTTTGTATTTAAGAAGTTTCTTAGGTAACGCCAGAGCAACACTTAATCTAGGGTTCCTTAGGACCATCTTGGATTTCTTGTGTTCACTGCTCCATCATTTTGTTAAGAAGTCTACTTGGCTCTGTGTGAGTGTCTCCTTCTTTCACTATTGCTTGGAACAGTTAAAGCAGTGAGTTGTGGTAATTGTAGAGCCAACTTTGTTTATTTCCTGTGTTGTCTTTCTTCTCTGGTGTCCAGTATCTTGTTTTGGAAACTATTGGTTTATACATTTTGACCAATTTTTTAGTTTTTGCTGGGAAGATAAATCTAGTCCCTCTTGTTCCATATCAGTTTTTTATGTTTAAATGTGAAATGTGAAATGTTCCCTATAGGCTTATGTGTTTCAGTGCTTGGTATCCAGCTTGTGGTACTATTTGGTAGGTTGTGGAAACTTTGGGAAGTAAGATCTGGCTTGAGGAAGTGAGTCACTGGTGACAGGTCCTTGAGGGTATGTTATTAGCTCTTTCCTCTCAATCTCTCCACTTCCTGGTCTGTATTGTGAAAAGCTATCTTCCATGACATGGTCCCACCACCATGGTGTTCTGCCCAAGTACATGAGATCAAACAAATATAGATTGATCATCTGAAATTTAAAAAAGAATTAATTAGAAAAAAAAACTGTATGTATATTGAAACTTAATACTGAATAATTATAACTCTATTGAATTAGTAGAGATCCCATATTTTTGTTGTTAGAAACCATGGAGTTGGGTCTAACTGATAGCAACCTTATGTACAACAGAATGAAACACTCCCTGACACTGTGCGATACCTGGCACGATTGTTAGTGCTTCTCTGCTATTCATGGGGTTTTCAATGATGGAGTGTTTCAGGAATGGATTGCCAAGTCCTTCTCCCTAGCCTGCAGACCCGGTACTCCCAGGCAGTTTCCCTTCTAAGAACTAACCAGGCTGACCCTGCTTAGCTTCCAAGATGAGACAAGATTGGATGTGAGGGTGCTATGGCTGCAGAGAACCTATAGACTACTTAAAAATAGTATTGGAAACATTGACAAGTATTTTTCAAAATTAGACATACATACTTTGTGTACTTCACCCACACACATGAAAATCTTAGTTGAATTAAAGATCTAAAGTCAAATAAATATAAAAATTTTAAAAGAAAATAAATTAGAATAATTTTATGACTGTAAATAATAGAAGCTCTCTATAAACCAAAATAATAACCCATAAAGCTAGATTGACACATTTGACTATAGTAAGATGAAAAATATCTCTGTCACCAAAAACTTCACTGACTATAAAGAGTATTAAAAAGTGAGTGACAAAGAGGTACAAGTACACATATAACAGACATTGGATTAATATTAAAATATGTAAATGATTTGCCAAATGATACAAACAATGTTTTTGTTGTTAGGTGCCGTCGAGTCGGTATCCGACTCATAGCGACCCTCATAGGGTTTTCGATGGCTGACTGTTTCGGGATTGCCTTGGGAGTGGGTTGCCAGGCCCTTCTCCCACTTTTGTGGTGCTGGGAATTGAACTCAGGACCTCAGAGACTTCAGCGCAGTGCTGTACCCACTGAGCTAAATCCCAGCCCCGATACAAACAATAGACCAATAGAAAACAGAGCAGAGAATATTAACAATGATTTACCCAACAGGAATTTCATATAACCTAGAAACACATGAAGCATGATGGAATAATTTTCCATATTACATTGGCAATCATTGGTTTGTTAATATCAAATGTAGAATTACAAAAAATAGTCCTCCAAAATTTGAACATCACATGTCTTTTGAGTGAGTTTCATTTCTTATCATATAGTTAGGCTTAACCCTACACTTAAGAAGAAGAACAAACAGATTTTCATTGAAATATTGTTGCTTGTCATAAAAATGTGGAAATAAGTTATATTTCCTAAGTAGGAAAATAAACTACAAATAACATGTGTATATCTATATCTACATCTATATCTATATATCTACATATCTATATATCTATATCTATATCTCTCTCACTATATATCCAGTTAAAATAACAAAAAAAGTTTCCAAAGAAATTTTTTGATAGGCAGGTAGAAAGTAATTTCGTACCAATACATGTAGTACAATATTTTCTTTGTCAAAACCACAAACATACACAAATAATACTGTATATTTCCTTAAGTATTTGAGTGTATGTGTACATGTGTCTTTAGAGCATGAAAGCCTGGAAATATACTTATTACTTTGATAATCTAGGATAAAATTGGTATTATCTAGTAACCAAAAGTGGTTTACTTTGTAATATTTCAACTTTTAAAAATTCTACATTACTTGTATAATTGTATAAATAATAAAATAAGACTGAATAAACACTGGAAAATGAATTTTACTTGGCAGAAGAAGTATGTGTATGGGGTTTGAATGTTTGAATATGCATGCTCTGAGGCCAATTAGTGGAATGTGCTAGGTACTTGCCTTTTTTTCAGTACTCTTGCATGCTAAGCACAAGCTCCTATTCAAATGCACCCCTAGTACCTTGCATATTTTTTATATTCAGACAGGTCTCACTACATTGTGCAGGCGGCCTATGACCTTGAACTCAGAATCCTCCAAACTCAACCTTCCAAGAAGTGCACCACAGCGCCTGTCTACCTGGCATTTTGGGGCATAACATCACCCCCTGTCCCAGTTTATAAAGCCATTAAGTTCCTTTTTGTGGTTTTATTTTGATTTGTTTTGTTTTGCTTAAACAAGTCCAAATTGAGTTTATATCACTTACAGCAGAACAAGTTCATTTTTTTACTAGAACATTTTCTGTTCTATTTTCCATTGTATTTTAAAAATATAAAACAGCAAATTACTATGTAATCTCCATTTTTCCTCAAGAAGTGAGTCACTAACCAAATAGAGCATGAATTCAGTCTCATGGGAGTGGAAAGGCAGCCTGGGAAAGGAATGACACTTTGGAATTTTGCTTTGAGAAATGTCTGCAGGATTCATCAGAACAAGGTTTCTATGTTCTTTCTGTGAGGCTATCAATCTGAGTCACATAGGATTAAAATTATAGACTAATAAACTAAAAGAAAGAAATATAGGTTCAAATAAAGCATATAAGATGCTAACAATGTGGATCAACAACAACAACAACATTTCCCTTCTATCAACAGCCACATCTCTGGAACCTGGGACCCAGGGCCCTGGGATGCTCCCTTGATGGATTGCTGTGCTGTTTTGCATACTGCTGCAGATTGTGTGACAGAGAAAGCTAATGTGCAGCTCCACAGTATACTGCTGCCTTACCTGCTGCTCAAATATTAGAGGGTCTGAGGAAAGTATAGAAATTACTAATACTTGGTACTCAATTTGAATTCTCCAGAAAAATAGGAAGCATTCATGTGGACAACAAGAAGGAGAGAGAGAGAGAGAGAGAGAGAGAGAGAGAGAGGGAGAATAGAGATAGATGATAGATAGATAGATAGATAGATAGATAGTAGGCAGATAGATCACTCTGAGGAATTGGCCTCTGGATTATGGAGTGATGGCAAGTTGGAAACTCAGGAGCTGCAGTTTTAGTCCAAAGGAAGTCTGCTAGTAGACTAGAATGTGCTGATATAGCAAATGAAGTTTGAAGACAGTCTGCTGGCAGAACTCCTTCTTGCTTGGGTGGGATCAACCTTTTAGTTTATTTGGGCCATCAACTGGTTAAGTGTGGCCCACCCACATTAGGGAAAGTAATCTGCTATACTTAAAATTTATCTATGGAAATGTGTATCTCATTCAAAATACTCTTACAGAAACGTATACAATAATGTTTGACCACTGACTAGGCACTGTAAGCTTAAACTTGTTGAGACATAAAAATAACCATCACACTTCATTTTACATTTTCTGAGTATTTGTAAATTGGTTTTAACTTACTTGTGGACACCTATAACTTACTTCTATTCTAAAAGGTTTTTTTTTTGAAAAATAAAATATTTTTGAAAAATAAAAATAATATATATCAGTGTACATTAAAGGAAAACTTCCTTATAGGGACACTGGATTATCAAAAATTATACTAAGTAATGGGGCTGGGATTTAGCTCAGTTGGTAAAGCGCTGCACTGCAGTCTCTGAGGTTCCAAGTTCAATTCCCAGCACCACAAAAATGGGAGAAGGCCTTGAACGTTTGAATGTGCATGCTCTGAGGCCAATTAGCGGAATTGGCCTCAGAGCAATCCAATCCTCAGAGCAATTGAGGAGCTCTGAGCTCAGAGCTCTGAGGCAATTGGCCTCAGAGCAAGGCAATCCCAAAACAGTCAGCCATTGAAAACCCTATGAGGGTCGCTAGGAGTCGGATACCGACTTGATGGTACCTAACAACAACAACAACAAATACTAAGTAAATCATTATTTTTGGTACATGCAATTTTAATCTTTTTTAGTATCTCTCTAGTATCATGTACCTGGAATTCTGAAGAATGCATCTCTTTAGTATGGCTTATTCTTTACGGTTTCTTATTAAATTTCTTCTACTTTTCTGTAAAGTTGCATCTTTGTGTAAAACCAATCCCTGATTAGTTCAGAGTAAATTTCAATAAATGGAGAAGATAGCCAATTGTGAATTTTTTATAATGAAATATGTAAATATTTTAACATGAACATTATCACAGTCTTTTTGTCTTCATGCTGATTACCATTTTTGGCAAATATTTTTAGGAGACAATGAATAATTTTCCACTATTTGTGATTATTTTCAGTAATGTTTTTATCAAATTTAAATGGTACAAGGGTATAAGGCTTCTCAATGTTATTCAATGTTAGTGAGGAGTATAAATTTATCCATTAAAAATAGGAGCACTGTTCCTTTCATAAGCCAAGTTATTCCAAGGTACAATTAGATTTCAATTTTAAATTTCATACAGTATTTCAGATATTGTTGCTTACTTTGGTTATTAAATGGTTTCTTAAAGTGAGTTTCTTTGCTGTATGACATACATGCTGAAAAAATGAACAAATTATACGTTGTACAGCTTGATGAAATTTCAGTAAGGAACCAATACCAATGTAACCACCACCCAGAAAAAAAAAGTATTCAGGTCTCTGTAAGTTCCCCCTGACATTTTATCATCAGTAGCAATTAGAAGCCCATTATTGTTGTGGGAGTGGTTGTTTCAGCTTAGAAAAATAACCCTTGCTCACCATAAATTTTATTAGGTAGTACACTATTTAAGTAGTTCAATGGATGTGTGTCTGTGTGTGTATGTGTATGAGAGAGAGAGACAGAGATACAGAGACAGAAGGAGAGAGAGAAATATGCTACATCCAATATATATTTGATTATGTTTTGCAATAATCTGAGAAGCTGGACTTTATGAAGAAGAATGTGGCATCAGGATTGGAGGAAGACTCATCTACATTATGCAGATGACACAAATTTGCTTGCTGAAAACGAAGATGATTTGAAACATTTGCTGATGAAGATTGAAGAAAACAGCCTTCAGTAGGGATTGTACCTTAACATCAGCAAAACAAAAATCCTTACAGCTAGGTCAATAAGTAACTTCATGATAAATTGAGAAAAGTTTGAGATTGTCCAAGATTTTGCTTTACTTAGTTCTACAATCAATACCTGTGGAAGCAGCAGTCAAGAAATCAAAAGACACATTGCACTGGGAAAACCTATTGTAAAAGGTCTTTTAAAGTATTGAAAAATAAAGATGTCACATTACAAAGGTGCAGCTGACCCATGCCATGGTATTTTCAGTCACACCATATGGTTGTGAAAGCTGGACACTGAATAAGGGAGACAGGAGAAGAATTGATGCTTTTGAATTATGGTGCTAGAGAGAAATATTGAATATAGCATGAACTGCAAAAATAACCAACAGATCTGTCCTAGAGGAAGTGCAACTGGAATGCTGCTTGGAAGCAACGATGGCTAGACTGTGCCTTACATATTTTGGATATGTTGTCAGGAGGGACCAATCCCTGAAGAAGGACATCATGTTTCAAAGACTGGCAAGTCAATGACAAAAAGAAAGGCCCTCAACTAGATGGATTGACACAGTGTCTGAAACAATGGGCTTAAACATAAAACGATCTTGTGCCAGGCACAGTGTCCAGTACTGTTTCATCCTGTTGTATGTAGGAGTCACTAGGAGTTGGACTCAACTCGATGACACCTAACACCAACAAAAACAACATGTCATTTGCAAAAAGAAACAACAGGAGTCCTATTAGTGAGTAACATTTGATTCACTTCTGTTTTGATTTGTGGCTGATTAATTAGGTGAATCCATCTTGGCAGGTTCATTTGTAAGGATAGTATAAAAATTGGATGCTAGTGTATGTGTACATCTATCACAAAAAAAAAAAAAACCCGATTCAGTGTCACTGTTCACAGAACATTGCAGTGAAGTGTATTGTCCTAGGCGCAGGGCTACACAGTGGCAGATGCTGGGAAATCTTATGAAGAGAGCAATAGAAGAGATAGGAAGTTTGTTTCTGAGTATGAGGAAGCCAATAAATCATCCCTGTGTTTCCAGTCTTGAATTTAGAACAAATTGAGAAATAAGGTATGGAAGATAGATTGATGGGAGGAATCAAGTACTGACTTCAATTCAGGTAAAGGCAGTTGGGGAATATGAGTTTAGTTTGTAGTCCAAAGGACTTAATATTATTAATCACATATAACTTCTTAACTGAGACTGAGTGTATATATATAAATGCTGCCTTGCAACTATGATCAAGGTAAGTTGAATTTAATGATTAACACCGCATTTTAGTAATCCCATGTCCCTAGATAGAGATTTACTTAACTGTCCTCAGAATATTAAAAAACATGAATTATTTGAAGAAATTGACCAGCATCTTGAATGGTGATTGGTGTAGTATTGAAATATTAATCATTCGGGCTTTCTTTTTTCTTTTCTTTTTTTTTTTTTTTTTTTTTTTTTGCGGTACTGGGGGTTGAACCCAGGGCCTTGAGCCTGCATGCTCTGCAAGTGCTGGACCACTGAGCTACACCTCAGCCCATTTTTTTTTTACTTTTTGAGACAGGGTCTCGCTAAATTACGCAGACTGCCTCTGGTCTCGCACTTGTGATCCTCCCGCCTCTGCCTCCCCAGCTGCTGGGATTACAGGCATGCACCACCACGCCCGGCCATTCGGGCTTTCAAATAAATAAATAGACCTTGATTAACAATTTGACCCAAGAATCCTAGGAGTTGTATATCTTTCTCATTGGTAATGCAAAGTAATTCTAAGGGACTATGCAGAAACAAAAAGTAGGAAGAAGTTATTCTAATATGCACTCTCTGTAAACAAGAAAACTTGACCTTTACTTCAGGCTCTGATTTAAAATACACTATTAAAGGAGTGACATATGAGCAATTGAGAAAGGAAGCAGTGATCACTGAGGTAAAATGGCCTCATTAAAAACAAGTTATGTCAGAAAAACTACATCATTTTTGTGAAAAGCTTACAACATTGGTAGGCTATAGAAATTCTAAAAACAATAATAAGTTGAAATAAAAATTGCAACATTTTATAACAGCAGTGGCAAAAAGTTTGTTGTTGTTGTTAGGTGCCGTCGAGTCGAGTCCAACTCATAGTGACCCTCATAGGGTTTTCAATGGCTGACTGTTTCAGGATTGCCTTGGGAGTGGATTGCCAGGTCCTTCTCCCATTTTTGCGGTGCTGGGAATTGAACTCGGGACCTCAGAGACTTCAGCGCAGCGCTCTACCAACTGAGCTAAATCCCAGCCCAGTGTAAAAGTTAATGGAGCTAAATCAATTGGAATGCTTTCTGATGCTTGTTGTTGTTGTTGTTAGGTGCCATCAAGTCGGTATCTGACTCATAGCAACCCTCTGTACAACAGGGGAAACACTATTGTCAGTGCTTCTCTGCTGTTCATAGGGTTTTCAATGGCAGATTGATTTTTTGGAGGGGGTTGCCAGGTCCTTCTCCCAAGCCTACAGCTTCTGGTGTTCCCAGGCGGTCTCCCATCCAGGTACTAACCAGGCCCGACCCTGCTTAGCTTCCGAAATCTGATGGGATCGGATGCCACAGGGCTACAGCTGCAGGCTCCTGATGCTTAGTAAGAGCTCAAAAAATATAAGCTATTTTTTGGTTGTGTTGTGTTTTTGTTTTATAAGAGAATTTAACAAATACTGAACACAAATATTAAAAAAATATAAGATTAAAGACTGTTGCTTTAACTAGAAACTTTGCCTGAGGGGTTTTATGTCAGCTATGCCCTGCTCCCTGTAATTTTCCATGGCTCCATAGTTTCCTTTCCTCTTGGTTCCCTTCTAGTCTTTCTATGTATCCCAGGCTGGCCTGGAACTCATTCTTCTCCAGTCTTGTTTCCTGAGTACTGGGGTTACAGGACTGTGCCACCACACTTCAATCTTAGATGTTTTTAAATTGATGTCTATCCACATGTTGTTTTTCTTAGAACCATTTCTAGAGACTTGAAATGGCTGGGAGTTTTTCGTTTGTTTTGTTTTGTTGACCTTTTTCTTGCATTTTTCACCAATTTCAATAGGGAGTAGTTAGTGAAGTTTTCCACGCTGTCTTTGGGGAAGTCTCCAAGGTGTGATTTTAACCATTTTAAGCCTTGTGTTCAGTATTTGTGATTATAGTTCTATAGTGTTATTCAAATAAGTAATATTTGGTCCTGAGATAAATTTGAAGACATAGTTTTTGTGTTTGTAGAAAATCAATGTTAAAGTAATTTTGACTAAAACATGATTAAATGAAATCAAATTAAGTTGAATTACACAATCTGTTGGTAATTATTCACTGGGGGGATTTTCTATTATTTGAACTTAGGACTCAACAACTGAATGGTGCTTTCTTTTAATGTTGATATATAGATTGGTAAGAGATATACAAATTGCAGGCAAACAAATCTTTCCTCCCTCATTTTAAAATTATTTCTGAGGTTGATTTGTCTTTCTAGATTTTTGTGGTTGGTTCTTACAATGCTATTATAGCCCAGTTTTCTTACTTTAGTCTCTGAATGTAAATGCTGGAGAATAAATAAAGAATAAATTTGTATTATCAATAACCCATCACCTCCATGAAAACTGTGGCAGACTCGCAAGCTCTTCTTTCAGATACTTGCCAATAACATCTTTTCAAGGAGCAGCAATGTAATGTTAACATCATCACAATTCCTGTGTGCTTGACATGGAAGAATCTCTTCCACTCAAAACGATCATCATTGAATACATGGGGATGATGCTTTGTCTTCAGAGACTGTGCAATACAGTAAAGAGAGCTAGGATTTTACCTCAAATATTTAGTTAATTGGGAAAATCACTCAGATTACTTGTTTTCAGTTTGCTCATCAATAATGGGGAGGATTGGACGAGATGATCCTGGCAAACTCTGTTACTCAGATGATCACATTTGATATTAGTTGCTCTGGTGGGTCATAGGAAAGTAGAGCCAATGATCCCTGCCTCAAATTTTTGAAAGATAAAATAAGATAATCAGAAGAATATTTACATATGCAAAGGATTATGGCAAATGTTAATTAAATGAGCAGTACAAAACATAATTTTTTCATGGTCAAAAATATTTCTTGGACATAGATCAGCTACAAATTCCAGTTCTTTGTTTAGTTTTCATTGGCTTAGCATGGTTAAACTATGAGAGGGAAAGGTGACTACCTTAAATAAAAAATGTGAAGTCTAAAGAAATCACCAGAATAGCAGGACAGATTCATGGTGAACATTAACATTTCATAACATACAACACATCTAAATGTAGAGCTTCTAGAAGCAGAATTTTAATTCAAGTATCTACTACATACCGTGACAAATCTATCTGCTGTGTACTTCAGTACTGACACCTTAGCCAATAACTTGCTTGTCGGGGTTTTAGCTCTAGCCCGGCTAAAGTTAGGGCCAAACCCTCAACATACTACGTGGCCGATGTCGGGAAAGAAGGACCTCAGGAGACCTTCAGATGGTTAGAGAAAGGTAGGGAAGGTTTATTGGGGTGCTCTCCTGCTGGAAAGCAAGAAGCAAACAGCCCCTATAGAGCAAGGCTCTACCCCTTTAAGTGCTGGCTCTATGCTGCAGGCTAAGTGCTGGTACAGCTCAGCCTCAATGGCACAGCCACAGCCGCTGGTGTTCAGCTGAGGTCTGATGGTCTTGACTCTCGCGGCTCGCCTTCTTTACCCCCCTCCTTCCCAAGGGTGGGAGGAGTTGGGAGGCTCTTTGTGGCTTGCTAGATGCCTTCGGCTCTTCGGGGCCCCTGGGCTTGATCTCGCGGCTTGCTAGATGGTCTTGCTAGAGTAGGGAGAGCTGGTCCAGGTGATGAGGTTCAGGAGATGGTCAGAGAGGTGAGGATCAAAGGATAAGGATGGGATCCAGGAGCCCTACTTTTATAGGGCCCTGGAGGGGTCACATGGTGGGGTTCAGCCAATCAGGGCACACAGCTGGCAGGTACAGTGGGCAAACTGACATAACTGCCAAGTAGAGACAGTTACTGCCTGCAAGGTGGTGAGGGGAGCCAATCAAAATTAAGGTGGTTAAGGCTGGTCAAGCTGGCCGGGGGGCCATCGTTGCTCACTCAATGGGAGGGGCTGTTTTGAGTGAGTGAGGTGAGCCCTGGAGTCAACTAGGGGTCAGCCCTTCAGGCTGTTATGAGGGACCCTAGCTGGGAAATATAATTTTAAAAAATCCCCAACACTTGCTAACAGAAAAAAAATTGATTTCTAGCTGCAACTATTTTGGGTTTCTCTTTTATTGCCATAATGATGCAGGTACAATAGTATCAAACAAGTAATTTCCAACAGCCTTTATCAGCTCCTGCCTATATCGCCAAGCTGTCAGAAATGGAAATAGTGTCTCTAGATATAATGACATATATGGAACCATTTGTCTACTTCTGAAAGCTTTATGAATCATTTTCCAATGATTTCCCTTGATACATTGTAATTTCAGCTATTATAGCCCTCTTTTGCTTCTTCTAATTAAGTTGCACCTCTATGCTCTGTGCTCTTACTCATTTGCAATACAATCAAGTGTCCTGCAGTAAGTCATGTTTTATATTATCTGGGTTAAGGAGATAGGTTTCATTTTAGTTCCCTTCCCCATAATGTATGATCTGAATAACAGAAGAAAAGGACATGAATATTCTACAAAAATTTTAGATATTAAAACTGAATTTAGATTACTCATGCAGTTAAATAAATTTTAAATTGAAATCTGATGTAGGTGCTTATGGCACCTACACTATGACTTCCTTAGCAACAGTTTTTCATTGGACTATTATCTGCCTTATAATATCCCATGGATTTAAGGGCAATTAGACTGGAGCTAAGAAAACCAAACTAGAAAGAATGACTATAATCACTCTTTTAGTAAAAACTTGCCTGCAGCTAAATTTTATAACTATTTGGCAATATATCATCTAGAAAAAGAACCCAAAATATTTGGAAGTGAAAATTTCAGTCAAATTGTGTTGTTGTTAGGTGCCATAGAGTGACTCTCATAGGGTTTTCAATGGCTGATTGTTTCAGGATTGCCTTAGGAGTGGACTGCCACGTCCTTCTCCCATTTTTGCAGGGCTTATTGTTGTTGTTAGGTGCTGTTGAGTCGGTATTCGACTCATAGCAACCCTCATAGGGTTTTCAGTGGCTGACTGTTTTGGGATTGCCTTGGGAGTGGATTGCCAGGTCCTTGTCCCATTTTTGCAGTGCTGGGAATTGAACTTGGGACCTCAGAGACTTCAGTGCAGTGATCTACCAACTGAGCTAAATCCCAGCCTTTTTTGCAGTAGTAGGAATCAAAATCAGGACCTCAGAGGCTGCAGAGTGGCGCTCTACCAACTGAGCTAAATGCTAGCCCTTTCGGTCAAATTAGCTGTTAACTATTCAGTAGATTTTTTAAAAAAATAAAACTTTAAAGAAAATTCAGTGGGTTATATTCAATTGGATTACTGTGTTCTCAAAGCAATAGTTTTTGTGTTTGCAGAAATTTATAGTGCATAAACTCATATCAATGCATAATTCTAATAGTCTACAAGATAAAATGTCCCCGTATGGAATTTTACACATTTTTAAAACCCTAACCTATTTTTCAGTCAACTTAGCCTAAATATCTTCATGGAATTCCATATAATACAGAGATTTCTAGGCTAAAACAAAAATCCTATTTTAAATAACAATTTTTTGTTAAATATATTTCTATATATTTTATCCTTTTTGATGCTATTGTAAATGGAATTTTCTTATTTCTTTTTTGATTGTTCACTACAACTGTATAGAGGCACGGTAAAATCTTGTATATTGATCTATTCTGCAAACTTTCTTGTTTATTAGTTTTAATAGATTTTCAGAGGATTACTTAAGGTATTTATTTATTTATTTGTCAATACTCCGAGGTTGAACCCAGTACCTTGCACATACAAAGCAAGTGCTCTAAAAATGAGCTCCACCCCTGTGCCCCTCTTTTTCTTTTTCTTTTGCAATACTGAGAGGCTGAACCCAGGGCCTAGTGCATATTTTGCAAGTGCTATACCACTGATAGGTAAACTCCAAGGGTAGCTAGCGGCCTTGTTATTGTTGTTGTTAGGTCAGCGCTGCGCTGCAGTCTCTGAGGTCCCGAGTTCAATTCCCAGCACCCCAAAAATGGGAGAAGGGCCTGGCAATCCACTCCCAAGGCAATCCCAAAACAGTCAGCCATTGAAAACCCTATGAGGGTTGCCATGAGTTGGATACTGACTTGATGGCACCTAATAACAACAGCAACAACATACCACTGAACTGCCTTCCCCAGCCCCTTTTATATTTTTAAAATTGAAACAGGCTCTCATTATGCTATGCAGGCTGCCTCTGGCCACAAACCTGCAATCCTCTTGCCTCTGTCTCCTTAGGTGGATTTGCTAGGATTGCAGCCATGGACCACTATGTCCAGCTTGCAGCCTTTAAAAAAAAAAATTATTTTGAAACAGGATCTTGCTAGGTTTATGGACTATTTATGGCCTTAAATACATGATCCTCCTAGATGAGCCTCCTGAGTCACTGGGATTACAGGTACATGCCACAGTGCCTAGCTGGATTCCTTAGGATGTTTATACATCAGATCATATTATCTGCAAATGCAGATAGTTTTACATCTTGCTATTAAACATGGATGTCTGTGATTTCACTTCCTTGCCTAATTTCCAAGCTAGACACAAAATACAGTAGCCATCTTTGTCTTGTTCTGGATATTGGAAAGAATTCAGTCTTTTTTCTCCCCCAGTAATCTTATTTTATTAGTAATTTTTAGTGTAAAACTTAAGGCACCTCATTGTGACATTTCCACACATGCGTTTCATTGTACATTGTTCATCTTCACCTTCCCATTACCCTCACATTTCCCCCTACCCACCCTCCTCCTGTACCTCACCACCAACACATGTCTGTCTTGTTTGTGTGTCTGTCTTTCTATCTATCTATCTATCTATCTATCTATCTATCTATCTATCTATCTGCCATCTATCTATCTATCAATATACATCTTGATTTTGCCTTAAGGGCAAAATATGTGATATTTCTTATCCTTTCTCATATTACCATTTCTTCTTGCCCCTCCTCCTTTATTTCAGTCAATTCTCTTTCCCTATATGATGGCTTCTGCTTTCATGACCTATCTATTTTAATATTCAATATATGTTGAAGTCTAACATCCACATATGAAAGAAAACATGTGATGTTTGTTTTTCTGGGTCTGGCTTATTTATATTGTTAGGTGCTGCCGAGTTGGGTCCTACTCATAGCAACCCTATGTACAAGAAAAGGAAACAGTACCAGACTCTGTGCCATGCCAGGCCCTATTGTCAGTGCTTCTCTGCTATTCACCTATGAATGGATGATTGTTTCAGGAGTGGACTGCCAGGTTCTTCTCCCAAGTATACAGCACCCAATATTCCCAGATGGTCTCTCATCCAAGTACCAGACCTGACCCTGCTTAGCTTTCAAGATCTCATGAGAGTGAATGCCAGGGTGGTATGGCTGCAGGCAAGTCTGGCTAATTTCACTTAAAATGATGCTCTCTAGTTCCATCCATTTTCTAGTAAATGCCATGATTTTGTCCTTCTTTACAGCTGCATAAAACTCCGTGGTGTAAATATACCACAATTTCCTTATTCCCTAGTCCATTGACAGACCGTTTGATTCCATATATTGACTCTTATGAATAATGCTGCAATAAATATGGATGAGCAGGTATCTCTGTAGTATATTAGTTTATATTCCTTTGAACATATACCCAGTAGTGTTATACTGGGTCACACAGTAGTTTTATTTTTAGGTTTTTTTGTTTTGTTTTTTTGTTTTTTTTTGAGGAAACCCCAAACTGATTTCCAGAGTGGCTGCACCAACCTACTTTCCCACAAGTAGTGCAATAGGGTTCCTTTCTCCTCACATCCTCATTAGCATTTGTTGCTTATTTTGTTGATGTTAGCCGTTCTGCCTGGGTGAGATTGTATCTCAATGTAGTTTTGATTTGCATTTCTCTGATGGCTAGGGTTTTGAACATTTTTTCATATGATTGTTAGCCACTTGTGTTTCTCCTTCTGAGAAGTCTCTGTTCAGTTTTTTTGTCCATTTTTGAACAGATACTTTGATTTTTGGTGGTTAGGTTTTTGAGTTTTTCATATATTCTAGATATTAATCCCCTGTCTGATATATAACTGGCAAATATTTTCTCTCATTCTGCAGGCTGTCTCTTCACTTTGATAATTATGTCCTTTGCTGTGTGAGAACCTTTTAATTCAATGCAATCCATTTGTGGATTCTTGTTTTTCTTTCATGTGCTATTGAAGTCTTATTCAGAAAGTCTTTGCCTATGCCTGTGTCTTGAAGTGTTTTCCCTATGTTTCCCTCCAGCAGTTTCAAAAATTTAAAACCTACACTTTCCATTCTCTTTAGACGTATAGTTCTGTAAGGATTATATTCCACATGTATATAAAATTTGGCAGATATAAGTATGGAAGTGCAGAGCTTCTCTTTTCCTTATCATCTCTTTTGCTCATGAAATCATGGAAACATGAGATTTTTCTACAGCCTCTTTATTGTTAGATGGATATTCGAAGAGTGTAAGCAGAGGTATCAGAGATTTTATTCTACCTTTTAATCCCCACAGTAGAGCATGAGATGTGTTGAGCTCAATTGACTCAGATATGGGCTAAAATACTATCTCTCTCAGAGGTGTTAACTTGTGTATTGCTCTGAAAAATCATATTTAGGAACCCATCTTAGATCCTATACACCTAGCCTTTCCAATAATTTTTTTTTCCTGTACTGGGGGTTGAACCCAGGGCCTTGCGCTTGCATGCTTTGCAAGTGCTGGACCACTGAGCTGTGCCCCCAGTCCATTTTTTATTTTTTATTTTTTTTCATTTTTTGATTTACATCATTACAAATGATTTACATCATTTGTCCTCCTGCCTCCGCCTCCCGAGCAGCTGGGTTTACAGGCATGGGCCACCATGCCCGGCTTTCCAATAATTTTTAAAAACTTAGTTAGACCCTTTTCTGGCTTATAATGCCTAGAATAATTTCTGTTTCATGCTCAGAGACCTTATTGTCATGATATTTGAAAAATGTAGCTTCATACATCAGGTATACAAGGCTAGAAATCTTGGATTCTTTATTTCATTTATTTAGGATTGAAGGCAGTCACGTTTCCATTAAAATAGGAATTAACACTAGTAGTCTATGTCGTGTACTGTAAAATTTTACTTTGCAACAAAATGGCTACTGAGAGTAAGTGTCTAGCAGATTGAGTTATTGCTACAACTAAAAATTTTGACAGGACTAAGGAATATATGGGTTTTCATGTAGACTACTTGCTTTTGGCTGCATGGAGAGCCTGAAGATAGAAATGTCAAGCTTGAGTTTAATATATTAAACCAATCCAACTCAGAATTGTTTATTTATGGTTTCCCTAAAAAAATCTTAGTTTTCTTTTTGCTATGGTGTTGATATAAAATATTATGAAAAACCCTAATATGGCTAGTTAAAAAATTATAAATCAAGTTTTTATTCTCACTTATTGTTATATATTTTCATTAGCAAATACTAATACATACTAAGTTGTTGGTTTGAAAAGAGCAAGACACTGAGGATTGGAATTGGGATATTTGGATAAATCAAAGTAATCTTTAAAAGATTGAGTCTCCAAATACCACTGAGGCTCTCTCTTCAGTAGACACAGCTTCTTCCCTTCTATTTGATGAGTATGATACCTCCTTTCTCCAGACTTTGTTAGCATAGGATCTCATCAAGCCCCAGGAAGGGAAACTGAATAGGGGGAGAGGGAAACTTAAACACTCAAATAAATATAAAACTGTCTTTAATTATATCTGCAGAGAGCAAGGAAATATGTGTGCAACAATTTCTAATGATACTTGACCATGAGAAAAAGAAGAAAACCACAGACCCAAATTTAACAAATGGGTGCTATTTCCACAGATTTTGGATTCAATGTGTAATTTGAGAGGTTAGGGGACAGTTCTGGTTGCTGTGTTGACTGAATCTTTGGTTTAAAAATTATTAAAATGTCATTTCTGGTATAAAGTAAGAAGACATTGAACACTTAAGAAATATATAATCACCTAGTCTTACTTGTTCATATGGACAAATGACCAAGGTTCTATTTGTTTAGTATAACTAGTATGAGTATGATGATGGAGTACTAATTTAAGTCATAACAATGGAGAATCAGAACTGTCCACCCAAGACCCAGACCTGAGTCAGTTTAGATATGGAAATGCTTGAATAAATAAAGTAGAAGATGAACATCCTTAAGAATGGCCAAGGTCAATAAAACAAGTAATAACAAATGCTGGTGAGGTTGTGGGGGAAAAGGAACCCATTTATACTGCTGGTTGTAAATTGGTTCAACCACTTTGAACCAATTTTGGAAACCAATATGGAGATACCTGAGAAAACTAAAAATAGATAGTCCATAAGATCCAGTTATAAAACTACTGGAAATATACCCAAAGGGAGATAAGTCATCATACCACAGAGACACCTGCATCTCCATATTCAATGCAAGACTTTTCACAATAGCAATGATATGGAATCAACCAAAGTGCCCATCAACAGAAAAATGGATAAAAAAAATTATAGTACGTATACACAATGGAATACTACTCAGCAATAAAAACAAATAATGTCATTTGCAGCAAAATGGATGGAATTGGAGAATATCATCTTAAGTGAATGAACACAAGCCCCCCAAAACAAATACCATATGCTTTTGCTCATATGTAGGAGATGAATCAAACTTAAAGGAAGGAAATAATCCTATTCATAAATTGAAACATAATAAAAAGTTCATTAAACTTAGCATAGAAGGGACAATTTAAGAAGTAGAAAGGAGGAGGGAGGGATCTACCAGAGGGAAGCAATGACTGGAGAAGACAGGAGGGAGAGGAGGGTCAATAAGAAGGGATGAAAGGGAGAGAGGTCAACCTCAATGTAAATAGCACAACTTTATTAGTATGGTGGAAAAAGGGGAAGATAGAAGAAAAACTACAAGGATAGCTAAAATTAAAAATAATAATAATAGCAATAATACCAAAGGCTAGCAATAATGTAAATGGGCTAGATCACTCATATAATACTGCTGAGAATGTAAAAAGGTAGATCGCTATAGAAAAAAGTTTGGACTTAAATCAAAAGTGGGATGCATGTATATAGATAAATATTCTCACAAAAAGACATGCAAGTAGAAAGGAGATCATTGGTGAGGGTGTGGGCATAGGGGAGGAGGGTCATGAGATGGTAAGGGAGAAGTTATGTGAGCAATGTACAATGAAATGCATATATGGAAATGTCACAATGAAACCCATGTCATAATGAAACTCATTAAGTTGTACATTAAGAATTTCCAATAAAAAAAGAAGTTAAATCCCTGTGCATTTTTGTTACCCTGATTTCAGTAAAAGGGTATTCTGCAGAAGCATTTGACTCAGAGTCAAACACATACTTGGCCCAGGATCATAAAAACTGAAGATGAAACCAGAGCGGGTAGAAATGTTGCAGATCTAGAAAATGCTTCATGCCACTGAAATGAATCAGCCAAACAACATGAGTGAGCTGCAAAATGTCTGCCTTCCTTACATCTTCCAAATCTTGCAATAACTGCCTGGAGGCTTACCCTCATTGGAAACATATAAGAAGGAAATATTGAGAAATGTAGTTCAACTTAGCCAAGTGACACATTACAAAGCCACCACCATTCCCCCAAAATGGTGAGAGAAAGAGAGAGGAGAGAGAGACAGAGAAAGAGAGAGAGAGAAGTGAAGGAAGGAAGAGTTTTATCCTAAAATTTTACTCAAGAAAACTGGAGGAAAAAACCTTCAACAATTCTCTCAGAAACTTCTGGTGACCATCAATATGATCTCCCCACATGTCTAACAGAGTGAATTAAATGAACTTCATGGTAACTGTGTGATAAGATTTTTATGTGAATTTAATTCCACCTACTGAAATGTCTTCCAAAGAGAATCATTTCTGTTTAATCTTAATCTTATATCAATAACTTTTGAACCATATGGCTCCCACTGGTCCCAGAGCAAAGCCATGATGCTAACATGTAAAGTTTTTTTTCTTTTTTATTTACTGAAACAGAAATGTTACCTTTTGACTATTCTAAAAGTGGCATCACACTATTAGATAATTTAAGTTACTTTATTATCTATTTAGTTAAGACACAACTTCTGAATTCTCTTGTTCTAATAGTGTTATAAGCAGCAAGGCTTTATAGAAGCATTAATAATCAAACTCACAGCTGAGTCTTGTCAACACAATCAAAGTAAATTAAAGCTGACAGTATGGTTGGAACAGTTCTGGAATCATTCTGATACTGCGTATATAGCCAAGGCCATTACATGGTGCTCCAAATGCATAATCCAAAATGGAAGGGAAATGAGATTCAGCTGGTCTCCAAAAGACACAGGGGCCTGATAAAAGGATAGAAAACAATACAAAGGACTTCATCTATCACAGATTGTAAGCCATTTTTACTAAACAAAGGACCTGGCAAAGAAATTGCCAAAATGCTGTACTTTAATAATGAGATGGGACTGGTAGTTTGTTCAATTTACACATTTGTCCAGAAGCTTTTGTTGGGAAGCAAACATGTCTGAATACTAATCCCTTTATACTTGAAACTCGCCAGCCAGAGTATATTGTGGAGATATTAAAATGTTCTTATTTTGGTAGAGGTTGAATTATAGCAATGAGTTTGGAAAAATAAAATATCATCTCCTATGGATAAAAGTAACTATCACTGAAATAGAAATGTCTTAAATACCAACGTGATAATTTAAAATTTTGTCTTATGATATCTTCCATGACTTTGGAGACACACGCAAACCTACACATACATGGACTATAAAAACAAGTGATTTTTTTTCTGAGAACTGTTTCTAAGACACTGTGTTTCAGATAAATTTAGTTTAACAAACAAATATCTTTCATGCTCTCACCAAAGTGTTTTAGTGTTGAATATATGAATAGGTAATTGTTTTAGTTGGTATTAATAAGCTATATTTCTCAGAAAATATCTTTGAATCTTCTGAAATAGTAACTAATGTATTCAGTTAAAAGAAAATGTGAGCGCAAACCCAGTATTTAGTCTCATGTAAAGCCTTTGGCTGGGAACAGAAGCTGATATATTTACACTCATCAGACTAATTTTAAATCATAGATATTCTATTCTCTTTATTTCAATATTTTCATGAATTACTCTAATGATTTGGGTTGATCTTAGGTTTCCAGAAGTAATATAGGATTTCACAAAGTATCACGTACACTTAACTAAGAACTTTATACTATTAAAACATGCTGAATAACACAAATGCACTCATGTAGCATAGTTTAGTGTATTAAAGGTCAGTATGAAAACTTTGTCATATTTCTTCATACTTATATGGCTTTCAAGTTTCAAAAGATTTTCACACAAAAATATTTTCTTGTAAATTCTATTTTACTAAAGAATATCCTAAGATTCTAAACTGGGCGCAATGACATATGCCTGTAATCCCAGCGGCTAGGGAGGCAGAGGCAGGAGGATCACAAGTTTGAGACTAGAGGCAGTCTGCATAACTTAGTGAGACCCTGTCTCAAAAAGTAAAAACAATGGTCTGGGGGTGCAGCTCAGTGATCCAGTACTTGCAAAGCATGCAAGCGTGAGGCCCTGGGTTCAACCTCCAGTACCCAGTACCACAGAAAAAGAAAAAGAATATCCTAAGATTCTAAGACACAGTACTGAAAACATTCTCCTATAATCACACTTGCCTGCAGCTGTAGCCCTGTGGCATCCAATCCCGTCAGATCTCGGAAGCTAAGCAGGGTCGGGCGGGTTAGTACTTGGATGGGAGACCGCCTGGGAACACCAGGTGCTGTAGGCTTGGGAGAAGGACCTGGCAACCCTCTCCCAAATATCAATCTGCCATTGAAAACCCTATGAACAGCAGAGAAGCACTGACAATAGTGTTTCGCCTGCTGTACAGAGGGTCTCTATGAGTTGGATACTGACTCGAAGGCACCTAACAACAACAACAACAATAATCACCCTTTGTCCTTGTAAATGAAATTTGAATGTATATTAGATTTTAAATTTTTCCAAGACTCCAACTTGATGCCTGTATTCACCAGAAACCAAATTTATGACTGGTCATGGTGGTGCACAATTATTATAATCCTATCTCTTAGAAGGCTAAGGCAAGAGGATTATGAGCTCAAGGCTAACCTGAGCTACATAGCTCAGATCCTATCTCAAAAACAAAAACAAAAATAAACATTTACTTTCTAATAATAAATACATTTGATCTTATATGGCAAAATAATATGAATAAAATTCTTCATTTCCTTTCAATTTTTATGATTCCATGTGGGGCACACGCTTTATGTTTCTAACTCAGTTTGGCCTTCCTTGGGTTCCCCAAACCTCCTGAGCCCTTTGGCTCCCACTCAGACCTCTTTTATGGGTCCTTTTTTCTCACAGAAGCCTTTTGCCTCCTCCCTTCCTTGGCAGTCCCTTTTTCTGCCTTTCCTTAGCACCCTTTGCTCGTTTCCTGCCCTTCCTCTGTGCCCTTTGGCCCCTTCCCAGGACTTTCTCTGGCCCTTTCTTACAGAAGCTCTTGGCCTCCTTTCTATGTTAGGCTTTTGCCCTGCCAAGCCGCTTTTCGCCTTTCTGTATCTTCCCATTGTGGGGAGGTCTGTTCTTTATGCTCTCCCGTGCCTCTCTCTGGTGGTCTTTCCTAAGTGTATACCTCCCCTATGCACCTGCGCAGACTGGTCTCCAGACTTAGGGTCCCTACCTAGGGCTGCATACACCTATTCCTGACCACGTGCTCTCCCAAAATGGCACTTACTTCTATTGCCGCAGATGGACCCACTGGCCTTCAGTCTGTTGCTCAGGGTCACAGCTTATCATCCTCATGGCCTTGGTACAGTTTCCTGTCCATCTCTCTGTGAAGCACAGCTGTTTCTACTCCTCCTCCAAGCACCCTTCTCGGGAGAGGGCTTTCTGCTTTTCCTTTCTGTTCCCCATTCAGGATGGGGATTTCTCCTTTTCCGGGGTCCCCTCTTGGGATGAGGGTCTTCTTCCACACTCCATGTGGGTCCCCCACCTCTATGTGGCACCCCACATTGGTCGCCACCTCTATGTGGGGTCCCTGTTTGGGCACCACCTCTAGGTGGGGCATGTGCCTCTTGGTCCAGCTGGGATATTTGGATGGGTGGTGCTGCCATACACACAGATACTAAACACAATTCACTGGGGACCCTCTGGTGAGGGGCGTGGACTCCTGGGGCACTCAGGACACCGGCAGAGATGGGAAATAGGAAAAATCTCAAGCACTTTTGCCTTGCGGGAACAAACACAGCTCTTTATTTCTCTGTCCTTATCAGGGTGGAGAGAAAACCCAAAGCATACAGCTTTAAGTACTAGCTGTTCTTATACTCCTCAAGGGTAGATGCTTCTGTGTTGGTAGTCTTGGTGGTCACGAGGAGAGAGTTCTTGCTTCATTGGTGGTCAGACAGAGAGAGTTCTTGTCTAGTCAGTGGTTGAAGGTCCAGGCGAGGGAGAGAGCTGTCCCCTTGTTTGTGGTTGTGGCCAAGAGAGAGTTCTTTCCTTATGGAAGATCCCGGCAAGAGAGAGACAAGAGAGCTGTTTCCTCATCGGTGGTCCAGGCAAAAAAAGGGTTCTTTCCTTCTTGATGGTCGGAGAGGTCTGGGCAAAAAAGGGTTCTTTCCTTGTTGATGGTAATGGCAGAGAGAAAGTTCTTTCCTTACTAAAGGACCAGGGGAGAGAGAGCGAGCTGCTGTAATGCAGCTCCTTATATAGCTTGCTCATGGAATGGCCTGAGCCAATCAGCTTTAAGTTCAATTGTCCAATCAGGTTCTGGGGCTTTGTGAAGGGTTTTGTACAAACATCCATTCAAGTTGCTTTCATTTTCCCTAGATTTCTAATTTACAAACCAGATCTTCAAAAGCTGTTTCCTAGTTTGGAGGTTTTTACCAATTTTCTCCCAATTTCCCCCTATAGTTCCACTTAACATATTTTATGAAAAATGTTTTTTTGCTGCTGAGAACTTTGAAATTTAATGTCTTAAACTATATTAATGTTGAATGAGCTAGGTATTCTTCTCTCAGATCATGGACATGAGAAATGTTGTCCTCATAATACCTCTATCCCTTTGGGGCTGTCATTATACATGCTGCAGTGGACTATAGTGCTGCAGTCCAGCTGCCACACGATCCAGGGTACTCCGAAGGCAGGCAGAGAGTCGGTGATGGGAGACAGAAACACAGCAACTTGGAGGCAGTGTGATTCTGTTCCATTTATTGAACAGCAACCAAGAGTTTTTATATATTCTTTCTTAGCTAACAATTATGCTTCATGGTTACAAGAGTAGAATGTGCTAAGAGTCACACAGATGAATGATTATAATAAAACAGCAGTTTCCTTAGAAAGGTTAGCATGAACTTTTGATTGTCCTGGGTTAATAACCCAGGTGTTTTATTTTAAGCAAAACCTAGACATTCTACTTTAAGAATTTAAAACCTAACACCTATAACTTTAAGTGAGCAACATTTTTGATAATATCTATTGATACCCCATAGAGTGGCTTTCTTTTCCTCCTAGGACATAATGCATCATGGTGTCCCTGATCTTGTTAAGCATTCCATAAACGTTAAGCTGTTGTACAGAACATGTACAACATGTCCTTATTCACCATCCTGATACCATCTTCTTATATACTCTAGTGTGTGGTAGGGGAGCTGGGATTTAGCTCAGTTGGTAGAGTGCTGCTCTGCAGTCTCTGACGTCCCGAGTTCAAGTCCCAGCACCACAAAAAAATGGGAGAAGGATCTGGCAATACACTCCCAAGGCAATGCCAAAACAATCTGCCAGTGAACACCCTATGAGGGTCACTATGAGTCGGACACGACTTGATGGCACCTAACAACAACAATGGTAGGGGAGGATCAAGTAGTCTCTGCATACCTTGGCCCTGAGGTGGATACCATAAACTTTCTTTAATCAGATAAGCAACATAAGGAGGCCCTTGTACTGTAGGAACAGGCCTACGTATTCTTTTGATTGTCCTATACTTTCTTTGTAAACCTTAGCTACCATAGGTGGGGGCACTTCAGTCCAAGTAGAGACTAATAACTCAGCTTGCTGCAGCTGAAGCATAAATTGCTTAGTGCTTGAGTTCCAGGGTGGAAATTGCTGACCAGCTTTAACTAGAATATTGTCCACACAACCCTAACAACTGGTGGTCATTACCTCTGATGCATTTACAAATTCCCCCAGTCATGCCATTCTTTTAGCATCTGTTTCATTAGAATTTAATACAATATTAGTTATGAGCATTAATCCTAAACATGAAGCAATTATGTACATAATAATAAGAAGCAGTAATCCTATTTCCAGAAGGCAAAAAGAACATATTCCTTTTCCCCATCCCCATCCATTTCTTGGAAGATGAGTTCCTTGATCCCCTTTTCCCCATATCCGGACCTTGTCAGAAAACATGGTTAGAAATGGCCGTGGCACTATAGCCCACCCTTTACAGTTACACAGCAAGCAGTCCATCTAACCAGGCCTAGCAAATCAGTTTAAGAATATACCCACTAGGGAACAGGCCATGCTCACTAGAAAACTCTTTTCCATAGGCCTCCACCCAGTGTTCAAAAAATTCAGGAGGTTGGAAGGTGGCCCTGCCTTGTAGTGCCAATGTATAAATGGTGACCAAGTGCTCTTGGGTTAAGCACAAAACAGCAACTGCTTTTTCAGACCTTACTCTCATATAAGATGAAACCACAAAGGTCTAGAGGATTCTAAGCTTTTCCACCCTAAGACTCTGACAAAGATCTACAGCTTATAGGGAGGGTAGTACAAAAGCCCTCTGCCCCAGAGGAAGAATAGGAGCATCACTTGGGCCCAGGCTCTTGCATGGATACAAAGTAGAAGTATGATACACCCGAGGGGAAAGCAGAAAACTGTTCTACCTGGGACAGCACAGGCACCAGCAGAGCCTAAATGCCAAGCAAAGTAGAAACAGTGCTTAAAAGGCACCTGCTCCCCAGCCCAGGGTCAGGAACCCTGCATAACTGGAAGCTGAGCAAGTAGAACTGAAGGTCCTTGCAATACCACCAGGAGCCGAGTATTCATTAGTGAAGGAAGAATAAGAAAATGCCTGCACAGACATATAAGAACTGCTGAAAGCAGAGGGAGAAGAGTCACACTGGAAAAATACTCTGGCATCTCAGGCCTTATACTAAGTACAAGGTAACAGAAACCTGACACTGGAGGACGTTGAGCCTATGACATACAGACACCTAGGAGAAAACACCAAAAAGATTAACTTAGGTGGGGTGAAGGAGCCAAAAACGGATAAAACAGAAGAAAGAACTAGACAGGCATATTCAATGCAGTCATAGCCAAGAATTTCCAGAATTAGTCAAAGAAATAAACCTACATTCAGAAAGCTTGGAAAAACAGAACAAATTTAAGATAAAACAAACCATAACAAAATAAAACACTGCCTGGATACACTGTAATCAAATTTCTAAATACCAAAAATAAAGAGAATGCCTTGACATACCATGGGAAGAAGGCTTATTAGCTATAAAGAACAAAGATAACCATAATAACATCCATTTCATTAGAAATTATGAAGGTCAGAAGAATAGACCAACATCTTGATGCCTTGAAAGAAATCCCCAAGTTCATTCAAATGTCTATATTCAGAAATATATCACTTGATGATAAAGGCAAAGTAATGTTTCCTCATGAAAACAAATGCTGAGAGAACTCATTGCAAGTATAGCTGCAATGGAAAGAGTATTAAAGGAAGTTCTTCAGGCGTAGGGAATGAGTAACAAAAGGAAATTTGATCTACATAAAGAATGTGAAAGCACTGGAAAGGAAAAGTTAAGAATAGTTTTCTTAATTTTAGCAATGCAAAAAGTAATTGACAATTTAATGCACAGAGACAAAAATGTCATTAGGAGTTATATAACAATAGTGGAGGGGTTTCTTATTTGATCACCAAGTTAGAGGGAAAATATATGCTGGTTGCTACACCCTGTGTAATTCCCCAAAGTTTCGCGTTCAGAACCAGACACTGAGTTTTACGTAGACTGAACAACTAGTTTTCATTGGTCATATTGACAACTATAGACTTTCTTCTTGCCTTTCTTCCTCTGAAAATGTCATTGCTAGGACTCTTCAGTACCATATGTTAACTTGTTCTTGATAATTATCAGTACCGGGCCACTCTATTCTTGACTATGATGCTGCAATGGACTTATGTATGTCCCCCCAGAATGTACATGCTGACACCACAAAAATGCAGATTTCACCTGGTGGGGTACAGACAGACATGGAAAGAAAACAATAGCCAAACCTACCACAGCAGAAAAGTCAACTTGTTATGTTGTAGATTTTCTACTCTTTACCATATGAGTACAGCTGAGGTAATAGGGGACTCATTACTCCATCTCCAGAAAGCATGCCTGGAGTTTTGGCCAGACAGGACTATGAGAAAGAAAGTTTCTAGAATCAGTACTCTATATTCAACCCTTTCCCTTCTCAAGACAATTATCTCTTGTTGTTCTCCTAGAAATCCATATAGCCTATGTTGTTGTTCAGTGCCGTCAAGTTGGGTCAGACTCATAGTAACACTCAGGGTTTTCAATGGCTGGTTGTTTTGGCATTGCTTTGGATGTGGATTGCCATATCCTTCTCCCATTTTTGCAGTGCTAGGGATCGAACCTGTGTCCTCAGAGAGTGCAGTGTGGCACTTTACCAACTGAGCTGAAACTTCAGGCATGTTTTCTGGAGATAGAGTAATGAGTCCCCTATTACCTCAGCTGTACTCATATGGTAAAGAGTAGAAAATCTACAACATAACAAGTTGACTTTTCTGCTGTGGTAGGTTTGGCTATAAAAAGGCTACAAGGAAATCATAATAAGATCATTACCACATTTCCAGGAAGATAAGGAGCCCCTTGCCTACTTGCCAGTGTGAAATAATTCATAACGTACATAACACTCTTTTATCCCCTCTCCTTTCTTCTCTCCTCCTCCTCCTCTTCCTCCTCCTCCTCCTTCTTCTCCCTCTCCCTTTCTCTGTCTTTCTCTCTTTCTCTCTCTGCCCTTTCTCTTTCCTTTTCTTTTTCCTTACCCCCGTGGGTACCCTTTAAGCTATCAGCCTAAAATCTCCATGAAAACAGGGAAAATTCACCAGTTTTCTATAGCTAAATGATGCATGTTCAGAAACCTATGTTTTTGTCATTGACTCTCTCCTTATACTCTGGAGATAAAAGGATGAAAGCAAATGATACGTTTTTATATAAGAAGAATATGGATACTTTTTCCATTTTCTTTCTGTTTGAAAACATACTTCATCTTTCACAAATGCTAGGGTAATATTAGCTGGCAAGTTTAAGCCATTGCATGCCTTCAGTCACATATTTTCATAGAAATGTTTCTGCTTTAGAGACCTTTAGTCCTTGTGATCAGGACCCCCCCCCCCCAGCTTCCTCCTACTACTTCTTTCTCCAGCATTTTCAGCAGTTTTATTCCCCTCTCCTTATTTGTCATGCATTCTGCCAAGGGATTCAGAAACTGTTTTCAAAGTTTTCTTTAAACCTTAGACACTTTACAAAGTATTTAATATTATCATTCCCATTTTACAATTAAATTTGAGGATCAGGTGTGACAAATAAGTTTTCCAATACATATTTAGTTAATGATTATGGGGCAGGGTAGGAATGGCATTTTTGTCACCAAGGACTGATTTACTTTGCCTCCAAATATGATCCTCAATTTTCAGGCCAAGAGGTTTTCAAACTCTGTTCTACAAGTTCATGCTTTTCCTAACTGAAATGTAACCTGAGAGACTATAAAACTACAGCTATTTCCCACTAAAGAAAGTCATTGCATGGAAGACAGAAGATCATGCCAAGAAATAGAGAGAAGTTCTGATGACATGATTCCATCCCTGAATTCAGCTCTGCTTGAATCCAGATTCCCTGAGAATTTTGAAATTATATGAACAATAAATTCCCTTTTCTTGCTTAAACTAGTTTAAATTTAACTTTCTGTTACTTGTAATGATACAATAATGGAATCAGGCCTTGAATACAACTCTGTATGACTTCAAAGTTGATGCTATAATCCATGTATTATAGTACCTCTCAATACTTATTATAATGAGAATTTCCAAAAGAATCTTCACCAATACATAGTGACTTAAAAGCATAATATACTTTGTAATTTCCTTCCTCTAGTAATGATGAGAAAATTGCCTTATATGAATTCAAATGCATCCAGTGTGACAATTTACTGAGGAAATACAAACGTAGAAGGTAGCTTTTCAAAGTAATAACCTATATTATGAATGAGGTTTTCATTACAAATGCCATTATGAATTTTCCATATTGAGGCATATTTCACTTGAAGTCTTCAGTGAGGAGATATTTCAATATGTTTCTTTTCTCCCTCTAAACAGGGTCCTCTGATATGTGACTTCTCTTCTCTCTAGGTAGTACTATGTAAATATTTTTAATGGGAATCACACATACAGCCCATTTAAAAAATTTTTTCTACTGCAGAATCAATATATTTTAATGGTGGATAAATGACTCTTTCCTCCTCCCCACACTAAAAAGGAAATCGCTTCACCTAATTCAGACTCTTTGGACCTGACTACACATTTAAGCTGTCAGGATGAATTAGAGCCAAAGGAAAATTGACTGTTCTCGAATACACAGTCCTTAGCAGGACTGATGAAAGATTTCTTTTTCACTTGGCTCATGAAGAATTTGCTACCCTTTTGCTGGATGAAAACATAGCATATGTTGATTTTTTTGAGATAAATAAAATCCCTGTGATTGTTTGTTAAATGTCCATTTAAAGACATTCATTCATCAAGGACCTTGGCACAGAAACACTCAATAGCAAACGTGTGCTCCTATACTCTGCCTATCTTGGCTACACTGCTAGGTAGCTCCTTATACAGCTTTTTTGAAGTTGACGCCAAGGACTTACTGAGCAATGAGTAAACATAGGGCCAGTTCTGTCTGAAAATAAGGCAGCAGCATAAAGCAACTAGTGAGATCTCAGAAAAAGTCCCAAGACACAGAACAGCCTGATAAATCAGACTTAAAAACTAGCTTTGATTTCTTTTGAATTCTTTATTTGTCAGTCCCAAAATACTGTCTCACTGTTGCTCTGAACACCAGTTCTGCCTCTAGTGAGGCTGTCAAGGATATTAAATAGCTTTTTTCTATATGTAAAGACTATATTTCACATTGAGGTCCTTTAAACATGATATCAGTCTCCACTTAGACCAATATAGGGTACAGAAATTGAGAGGTAGTAGAGAGAAGCTACAGAAACTTTACAGGATTGGGTAGAGCCCAAAAGGCCAAAACTTATTTATGCAAAAGACCCATGGGTGTTTAATTGGCCTGAGGCTTATGCCTCAATGTTAACTTTGTACATTTACCTAGAGAAAAAGGAGAATGGTATTCATTCATTAGACTATTGATTGAGCATCTGCAATTATCATTCACTATAAATGGTGGTAGTATGATGAAGGTTTAGGGAGGCATAGCAGAAAAAATGCAGTAACATTAAAATATGGTCTTCATATTTAAGGAAATCAGAGTGAGGTGAAAAATTGAAACATGGGTAAATTTTTTAAAGTCAACGAGCAGCAAATAGTTCCAGAGGAGTTAAAAGTTCAAAGAGATTTTTCATCATTTCTCTCCATTACTCCAACTCCATCACATACTTTCACCTATCAGTACTTTCCAGCTGTGCCAGATCTTAGATTCTTGCTTGCTGTGATTTCAATATACTCCCTGACTCAATCCCCATCTTCTTCATTAAGTTCACCACCTTCAGGAAGCCATCCTTGAAACATCATTCCCTGCTGGATTCAACTTGCTATGAAGTTTATGTCCTTCTTGAAATATTCAAGAGATGCTTGATAAATGAAATAATGTTCAACATTTTCATTGCATAGATTAGTTGATCAAGACTTTAGGCCATAAGACTTTGGGTCAAGATAGAGCAGAATGAAGATCTGAATGCTAATATTTTTGCCTATGGGCTTAACCATTCCAACCTGTCTGATGTGTTTATATCATAGGACTTGACCCAATGTATACTTGGTTGTATAATCCAGGCCAAATAAAGCCATGTACTTTATAACAACATTTTGGCCAATGATGGATTGTGCCTGTGAGGATGACCCAAGGAGACTGTAGTGGAGTTGAAAGTTTTTCTGTCTCCTAGTGATGCCATGGCCATCCTGATGTCATAATTCAAGGACTCACATGTTTGTGGTGATGCTGATATAAACAAACCTATTGTCCTACCAGTTGTACAAAAGTATAACACATGCAATTATGCAGAGTATGTAAGAGTTGATAATAAATGCTATTGGCTTGTGTATTTACTATTTATTGCTGTTTTAGAGTATGTTTCTCCTACTTATTAAAAAAATACTATAAAATAGTACAGTGTTATGCCAGCAGCAGCCTTGCACATCTTGTGTTTACCATGTCTGTTGGTTGCATGAGAGGCCACCTTGAGCGACTGATTTATATTATCTGTGATATTCCCCCAATGGTGAAATGGCGCTTCTCAGGATGTATCTCACCAGTAAGTGACACATGACTGGTACATATTCTGGAAGACAAATTAGCAATCCATATCTGCCAGATGGCTTTTTTTATGAAAACTGAGGATAAGGATTTTTTATACAAGAATCAGAAGGACTAAAAATTATGAAATAAGGTTTTTGGCTTCAAAAATTATAGCAGTTAGTTTGTATAACCTTCATTGGAGAAATAAAAAGAATCTCATTTATATCTCAGACAAAATGACCATTTTCCATGTGTTTCAAAATTGTAGTGAGGGTAGCCATACTTTCTTAAATACCTTGAATGGCTAACATTTTCGATCTGTTCCTTACAATTTGATGAAAGTTTGCTAAGTTTTCCCAGGTCTATCTCTCTTATCCATTGCAAAACTATAAGTGCTTGCTAAGTGTCTTTTGTGAAGCAATGGTGAAGACTGGACCTGCCATAGAATTTCATAGTTGAAAATTCCCTCATGGCTGTGAATCTCTGAAGGATGGTTCTAAACATCCAACAGATCACTGTGTTATTCAGGTACTAATGGCCCTCTCTCATAGATAGATAGATAGATAGATAGATAGATAGATAGATAGATACATAGATAGATAGATAGATAGATACATAGATAGATAATTTTGTTGTTAGGTGCTGTGCAGTTGGTGTCTAACTCATAGCTACCATACATACCACAGATGAAATAGTGTTATCAGTGTTTCTCTGCTATTCATGGGGTTTTCAATGGCTGATTTTTTTTGAGAGTGGGCTGCTGGGTCATTCTCCCAAGCCTACAGCACCTGGTGCTCCCAGGCAGTCTCCCATCCAAGTACTAATCAGGCCTGGCCCTGCTTAGCTTCTGAGATCTGATGTTATAGGATGCTATAGTGGTATGGCTGCAGGCTATCTATCTATTATCTATCTATATCTATCCATCTGTATTATTTTAACATTTATGATGGTTTTAACTTGTCAGATTATATATGATTTTTATATGTAAAAGTAATTAATGATAAAATGTATTCCAGAAATATCAGAGACCTAGTGATGTCTTGGTTCAGTCTTGAATTTATAGTTTTGAGTTTGTATGGCAGAGTTTGGAAGAAAATCTTAATCACCTGTTCTGCTGTATAATTGATCCCTTATTAAAGGAGAAGAGAATACTTAGAAAAATCATAAACATTGTTCTAAGGAAAAGTTATCATTTTTCCTTTAGAAAATGTACAAATTTCCACAAAGGCTGAGTATCATGTATATAGCTCCTGAATTTATATTTTAACTCTATTTAAATCTGTTTGAGAAAAGGTTTATGGCTCAATTTAAGAAGTTTCTCAGGATGTTGTAGTAAATAGTGTAGTAGTGGATGAACATTATGATCAGCTTCACTTTTTACTTTTATATGCCTCAAACATGGACAAGTTTTTTAAAAATAGACTATCACGTTATATTTAATTCTTCAGGCAAATGGAGGCTGTGGTCCACCTTGGGCCCAACACTGCATGGACCATTAGATTTACAACTCCCAGGCAGAAATGGTGATACATGAATATGGTTTACATTCCTCTTAACAAAGAAAAAAATAAATATAAAATATTCTTTAACTCTTTTCATCTATTATTGTCCTGAAAATTTTGACTTATAGCATGTAGAAAAATCACAAGACTTGTCCCAGAATGAGGATGTTCTTCAAAAGAGAAATGTGAAAAGCCAAAATGCATGTCTTTCACTAATGTAATTTTATTATTATAATCTCTGCTTTACTTCATAGGAATATACAAATTTTATTGAATACCTATTAATGCATCTGGAACTATAGTAGGTAATGAGAATACAGTAGTGAATCCAGTCAAATGGTTCCTGTTTTTATACACTAGATACAAGCATAAAAATCTATCATATGACTAAATCTTTGTAAATTATGGTACATTTCATAGGAATGAAATGAAAAGGAATGAAGAAAATGAGTATGAGTTCGTGGAATGGAGCCACATTATATGTACAAAAGTCTCTTCTTTGGGAAATAGTTTTTATAAACTGAGACCTGAATAATTAAATGATGCTGTTTGCCATGTGTAAACTAGAATGAAATGAATGACAAACAGAAGAATTTGGAAGAAAAATGTAACAGGGTTGCAGTGAGCCATGAAGTTGTTGCTATATAATAGGTTGGACCAAAAGAGCAGAGTGAGAACAAGGAGAATCAGAAGATATGAGAAGGCATTTGAATTGTTTATCAAGTACAGCAGAAAGTTTTAAGTTGATTTAAGTAGGAAAGAATAAGACCTGCTTCAGATTTTAAGATGAAATGTAGGGAAGGATTAGAGATGGCAAGGGCCGAAGAAGAGAGACCAGTTGAACAGCCACTGCTGAAGTTCAGATGACAGATGGCATGACAGACAAATGTAATAGCTGTAGATACAGGAAGGTAGAGAGATTCACTATGTATTTTAAAGATAGATTGATTAAAACTAGAATCATTAAAACTTGCAGGAAATATTGAATGCAGTGGGACGTGGGAAGTGAAAACAAACTGGAAGGAAATAATAACTTCTAGGATTCTATCTCAAGAATTTAAGTTTATAGTGGAACATCCACTAACATGTAAAAATGGTCTTTGAGTGAAAAATTAAGGGCATGTGGAGTTTGATACTTTTAAAGTATTAAATTATAGATATTAAGAAATCATAAGGAAATGGGAATTTAGAACTCAGAGGAGTGATTTGAAAGTTATCCCCATCTCTATCTTCTGTTGATACACATATATATGTTGATTTTATTTAGGTGAATTCTCCTTTCTACTGATAATGTAGTCATATGTTCAGAACTAGTTTCATCCCTTGTAAAGCCCATGCCAATAGACATAAACTCATTTCAATCCATAACATTTGTTTTTTTTTAATTAGTTATTTCTAGGGCACCTTTGCCTGCAGCCATACCACTGTGGCATCTGATCCCATCAGAATCTGAAAGCTAAGCAGGGTCAGGCCTGGTTAGGACTTGGATGGGAGACTGCTTGGTAACACCAGGTGCTGTAGGCTTGGGAGAAGCACCTGCAACCCACTCTCAAAAAACAATCAGCCATTGAAAACCCAATGAATAGCAGAGAAGCACTAATAATAGTGTTTTACCTGTTATATGTAGGGTGGCTATGAGTCAGACACTGACTCAAGGGCATCTAACAGCAAGCACACCCTTATCAGTATTTTATCTTGCCAGTTTGTATACTACACACCTCATTGATCACATAAACCACTTGGAAGTCACCATTTTTCCTGACATATCTCATTCTATAGCTATAGAAGCCATGTCCAGAGTTCTTAGGCCACAATTTGGATACCCCTTGCCAGGTTTTTGCAGTGTACATCACAAAATCCTTACTTTTCTTTTTAAAATAGTTACACAAAATAAGGGTTTTCACTATGACCTTTTCATCCATGTGTAGTGTGTTTATCATATTCACCTCTGTTAGCCTCACTTGTCCTCCCTCACCCCTCCTGTTGGTCCCCTTCTTCTCAAACAGTTCCCTTTGTTCTTTAATGAGTTCTTTTTTACATACCTAGATTTCACGTATGAGGTGAAATATGCAATTCACCAACACATTAAAAGGACATACATCATGATCAAGTTGGTTTCATTCCAAGGATGCAAACATGATCTAACATCCACAAATCAACAAGCATACTATGGGACATTAGTAGAATTAAGGGAAAATCACACAGTCATCTTAAAAGATGCAGGAAAAAAGTCTTTGACAAAATTCAATATCCCTTCATGATAAAATCCTGAATAAACTAGAAATAGAAGGACCAGACCTCAACATAATAAAGGCTATACATGACAAACAAATAGCTAACATACCAGATGGGGAAAAACTGAAGAGACTCTCTATTCTTATTCAATACAGTGCTCAAAGTCTTAGCCAGATAATAAGGCAAGAGAAATAAATAAAAGTGATACAAATATGAAAGGAAGATGTCAAATTATCTGTACTTGCAGACAATATCTTCCTATACAGAAAGACACTAAAGATTCCACCAGAAATCACTTAGACTTGATAAAGTTTTTTGGCATACTATCAGGATACAAAACCAACACGTAACAATCAATAGCCTCTTAATATACCAATAACAAACATGCTGAAAAAATAAATTAGGAAAATAATCCTACTTACAATAGAAAAAAACAAGAATAAGCCTAATGAAGAAAGATGAAAGACTCTCTACAATGGAAACTATAAAACAGTGAAAGAAATTGGAGTCCTCACTTTTCTTAGTTTAAATATTTGATATATAATGAATACATTGTATTTTCAGAATTATTTGCTTCTTTATCACCAATTATTGTCTCTTCTGCTGCATTCCAAGATGATAAAATGAAGTAATTGGTTAGCATTTTGTTCTATTGAGTTATATATCATCTTGAAGCAGGTATCTACTTGTTCTGATCTTAGCCCCAGTAGATTTGGTCTACAAAGAGCATCATCCACCTCTAATACCCAGTCCCTAAAACTCCTTTTCTTCTTTCAACTATCTAAATCCTAGCCATCCTTCAACACCCAGACAACCATTCATCCTCCGTAAAACCAACTTTGCACCTTCCTCTTGCACTCAGGTTCTTCTTCACAAATTTTCCGAAGTCTTTGCTTAGTAATTACTTTATTCTCTTCTTTTTTATTTTCTAAATTTTTTATTGCATTTCCTAGGAAGTCCTCATAATTTGAATCATGACTTATAAGTCCTTATTGTTTCTCTTGGAAACTTCATTACACAGTGCTGAGATTTAAAAGGTATTCTACAAATGGTAACTGAATAAAATGGCAACTGAATAGAAGTTTCATATGTGTTCATGGGAAGTATTCAATGGAGTGATGTTTATACAGAAATTTCAAATCATGGTAACTAGTGGGAATAAATATTTAAGGATCAATAGGCTTCTTGACACTTTTTCAATGAAACTATATTTGTGGTTACTGACAGCATTTGTACAAAGACAATTTTATGCACAATTATGCAGAATAATAAAAGATTCAATTTTACAGAAACTAGTATAAGACACACATGAATGAATTTTCCTTTCTACTATGAATGGTTCAATTATGCTACCAAATATGAAGTCTTCCTGGAATAGCCTAAAAGAAATTTTCATCATATCATTACCTTTATTTCTATTAATAATCATCCTTTTGATTTCTAATTACTTCTTGAGCTCAACAATGCATCAGAACATTTTATAATTGTGAATTTTGCCTTAATTCTAGACCTTTTCTTGCTTGTATTAAGATGCAAATTAATAGGTAGCATATGATATCAACAAAAATCCCACTGGGTCTTGGGCACTTATTTAAAATACAATTCCACAATGAAAGGGTTGTTGTGGTGGTGTTGTTAGGTTACTACACAATAAACTTATTTGAGTGATATACTGAACAGCTGAATAGAACCTCAGGTTTTAGGTAGATAATGTATTATAATTATTCAGTTCAAAAGCATTCATTAACATCCACTATATCATACTTAGTCCATAAACTGAGGGATACACAAAGAAAAAAGAAAAAGAATGTGATGATCTATCACCATTCTTGAACTCACAGAGGAAATACAAAGGTAAACAAAAAATATGTCATACAATGAAGAAGATGATAGTAATAGGTGCAAAGTGTTTGAAAATTAGTAGTATGCATAAGGAAACTAGCCTTGAAAAGTAAGTCAGAATTCACCAGAGTAAGGAAGACCTGGGAAATCATACAGGGAGAGAACAGTGTGAGCAAAGATGCAAATATGACCACAGGGAAAACTGCTCCCTGGCCCACTGCTCTCTTGTCTCTCCCCTATCCATACCTCTAATTAGGCTTTGCTCTCTCAAACAACTTTTTTTCCTTGGCCCCTCCTTTAACCTTGGGATGATCATACTGGAAATGGAGTCTACATTCAGAACATGAGCCTAGGAAAGGAGCTGGTGTAAATCTTGGATATAGTTTTGGCACCATTTGGGCAGGGAATTGCAGGGTCTCTGAGGCCAGGAATATAGTTTAGAAAGGGGAGACCTGCAGTTTCTCAGTGAACATGTTCCTTAGCTTCCTGACTTGGAGTTCTGCAGAACTATAATCAGAGGAGAACCAAAAAAAGGCCAGCTGAAGCACTGTAGCCAGGCCAACGGCCCCTAATGCCCACTTCTGAGGTATTGGCTGCAATTGCACATGTTTTGCCTACCTGGACTGTAACTGTGTAAATGTAGACCCTCAAACCTCAATGTATGTTTCCGGGTCCTAATGTTGGTTACAGTATCCTCTAGAACAGAATGTTCAATGATGGTTCCCTCACTGAGATAATAAATAATGAGTAGAATTATTAAGGGGCTTAGGTTTAGCTCAGTTGGTAGAGTGCTGCTCTGCACTCTCTAAGGACCTGGGTTTGATCTCCAGCACAGCAAAAATGGGATAAGAATGTGGCAATCCACCCCCAAGGCAATCCTGAAGCAATCAGCCATTGAAAACTCTAATTGGGTGGCTATAATTCAGACCTGGCCTGCAGCAGTAGCCCTGTGGCATCGTATTGCCCGTCAGATCTCGGAAGCTAAGCAGGGTCAGGCCTGGTTAGTACCTGGATGGGAGACCGCCTGGGAACACCAGAAGCTGTAGGCTTGGGAGAAGGACCTGGCAATCCCCTCCCAAAAATCAATCTGACATTGAAAACCCTATGAACAGCAGAGAAGCACTGACAATAGTGTTTCTCCTGTTGTACAGAGGGTCGCTATGAGTCGGACACCGACTCGACGGCACCTAACAACAATAACAACAATTCAGACCTGGGCTGGGATTTAGCTCAGTTGATAGAGCGCCTCTCTGCAGTCTCTGAGGTCCTGAGTTCAATTCCCAGCACTGCAAAAATAGGAGAAGGAAGTAGCAATCCACTCCCAAGGAAATCCTGAAACAACCAGCCATTGAAAACCCCATAAGGGTCACTATGAGTCAGACATGACTCAACTGCACCTAACAACAACAACAACAAAAACATGATTAGGCCCAATTCAATGGCATCTAACAACAACAAAATTATTAAAAATAAGTGAAGAATATGCAACATTTTATCTTCATGTCTAAAAGTATGCTTAGTTTCCTCTTACAACTTTATAAAATTAAATATAATACGATATTTTTCATAATTTCTCGCCAGAGTGCAACACTTTATATTTCAGATATTTGATATTGTCTGTGGCCTTCTCTAGGAAAATCAGCTTAATTAACTGCTGTATTAGAAAGCCATTTACTATGAGAAGAGAGCACTCATTTTGATTCCATCTCATTTTCATGCTCCTTTGAAACACCTTACACATAATGAAAAACAAATAAATATACTAGGCAATTTATCAAGTCACATAGCAATTTCCCCCTTTTCTCTCTCAAATTTATCTTGCCATTTCTGCTTGAACATCTTATCTTCTGGGTGAATGCAGCATTTTTTAATTATTTTGAAGAAAGCTTAACAGAGATAGGAATAATCCAATTAAAAAGTCTTATTCCTGAAGATTCGTTACCTATTATAGAAATATAATTCTTCTTACCAAAACTTTGGTTGATAAACATGCTAGTAAGATATTTAACTGAGAAATATTAAAGCTAAGAAGATCCTCCCCAGACACAATAGTGTCCTTTACAAATGATAATTTTTTTATAACTTTTTAATTGAAAATCTTAATCTCTTCACTGATTAAATCCCATGCTCTGCTAATAAAATACTTTATCTTTACTTTGATATGAATAGTCAGAGAGCACTACGAATATACTATCTATTGTTTGTTTCACTTTGTAAATTAATATTTAAGTTTCAGATTATAACATTTGTGCTTATTGATTTTAAATATCCCAACATTGTTAAATCACAACAAATTATGGATAACACTTCGGAAAATGGGAATACCAGAACACCTAATTGTGCTCATGAGAAATCTGTACATGAACCAGGAGGCAGTTGTTCGAATAGAACAAGGAAACACTGAGTGGTTTAAAGTTGAGAAAGATGTGCGTCAGGGCTGTATACTTTCACCCTATCTCTTCAATTTATACGCTGAGCAAATAATCCGAGAAGCTGGACTTTATGAGGAAGAACGCGGCATCAAGATTGGAGGAAGACTCATTAACAAGCTGCGCTATGCAGATGACACCACTTTGCTTGCTGAAAATGAAGAGGATTTAAAACATTTACTGATGAAGATCAAAGATCATAGCCTTCAATATGGGTTACGACTAAACATCAACAAAACAAAAATCCTTACGACTGGGTCAGCACGCAACTTCACATTAAATGGAGAAAAGATTGAGGTTGTCCAAGATTTTACTTTGC
>VMDO01017097.1:12516-45918 GCA_007922755.1 Pedetes capensis | reverse complement strand
GACTTCTATCAGCTTCTGCAATCTGAAATAGATCAAACATGCAATCAAGACATACTGATAATCACTGGTGACTGGAATGCAAAGGTTGGAAACAAACAAGAAGGCTCAGTAGTTGGAAAATATGGTCTTGGTGACAGAAACGAAGCTGGAGATCGCATGATAGAATTTTGTCAGACCAATGACCTTTTCATTGCAAATATATTTTTTCAACATCATAAACAGAGACTATACACATGGACTTCACAAGAGGGAACATACAGGAATCAAACTGACTACATATGTGGAAAGTGACGATGGAAAAGCTCTGTACAAAATGTCAAAACAAGACCAGGTGCTGACTGTGGATCAGACCATCAACTTCTCATATGCAAGTTCAAACTGAAGCTGAAGAAAATTAGAAAAAGTATACGAGAGCCACAGTATGACCTTGAGTATATCCCACCTGAGTTCAGAGACCACCTCAAAAATAGGTTTAATGCATTAGACACAAATGACAGGAGACCAGAAGAGTTCTGGCACGACATAAAAGATATCATTCAAGAAGGAAGCAAAAAGTTCTTAAAAAGACAAGAAAAAAAGAAAAGATCAAATTACTTGTCAAAAGAGACAGTAGAACTTGTCCTTTAACGTTGAGCAGCTAAAGTAAAAGGAAGACATGATGAAGTTAAGGAACTAAACAGAAGATTTCAGAAGGCAGCTCGAGAAGACAAAAACAAATATTATAATGACATGTGCAAGAAGCTGGAGGTAGAAAACCAAAAGGGAAGAACACGCTCTGTGTTTCTCAAGCTTAAGGAAGTGAAGAAAAAATTCAAGCCTCGAGTGGCAGTAGTGAAAGATTCTACAGGGAAAATATCAAATGATGTAGGAAACATCAAAAGAAGGTGGGAAGAATACACACAGTCATTATACAAGAAAGAATTGGTAGATGATCAACCATTCCAAGAGGTTGCATATGAAGAGGAACCAATGGTGTTGAAGGATGAAGTGGAAGCTGCCTTGAAAGAACTGGCAAAACACAAGGCTCCAGGAATTGATGGGATACCAATAGAGATGTTTCAACAAACAGATGCAGCACTGGAGGTGTTAACATGTTTGTGCCAACAGGTTTGGAAAACAGCTACTTGGCCAAGTGACTGGAAGAGATCCATATTTGTGCCTATTCCCAAAAAAGGGGATCCAACTGAATGTGCAAACTATAGGACAATATCATTAATATCGCACACAAGCAAAATTCTACTAAAGATCATTCAGAAGCGACTGCAGCAGTATATAGATAGGGAATTACTGGAAAATCAAGCAGGATTCAGAAGAGGGCGGGGAACCAGGGACGTCATTGCTGATGTCAGGTGGATATTAGCTGAAAGCAGAGAATATCAGAAAGATGTCCATCTATGTTTTATTGACTATGCAAAGGCATTTGATTGTGTGGATCATAATGAATTATGGATAACACTTTGGAAAATGGGAATACCAGAACATCTAATTGTGCTCATGAGAAATCTGTACGTGAATCAGGAGGCAGTTGTTCGAACAGAACAAGGAGACACCATATGGTTTAAAGTTGAGAAAGGTGTGCGTCAGGGCTGTATACTTTCACCCTATCTCTTCAATTTATATGCTGAGCAAATAATCCCAGAAGCTGGACTTTATGAGGAAGAATGTGGCATCAAGATTGGAGGAAGACTCATTAACAACCTGCATTATGCAGATGACATAACTCTGCTTGCTGAAAGTGAAGAGGATTTAAAACATTTACTGATGAAGATCAAAGATTATAGCCTTCAATATGTGTTACAACTAAACATCAACAAAACAAAAATCCTTATGACTGGGTCAGTACACAACTTCACAATAAATGGAGAAAAGAGTGAGGTTGTCCAAGATTTTGCTTTGCTTGGCTCTATAATCAACACCGTGGAAGCAGCATTCGAGAAATCAAATGACGCATTGCTCTAGGAAAATCTGTAGCAAAAGATCTCTTTAGAGTATTGAAAAGCAAAGATGTCACATTGAAGACAAAGGTGCATCTGACTCATGCCATGGTATTTTCAATCGCATCATATGGTTGTGAAACATGGACATTGAACAAGGGAGACAGGAAAAGAATTGATGCTTTTGAATTGTGGTGCTGGAGACATCTATTGAATGTACCATGGACTGCCAAAAGAACCAACAAATCTGTCCTAGAAGAAGTACAACCAGAGTGCTCCTTGGACACAAGAATGGCCAGACTACGTCTTACATATTTCAGACATGTAGTCAGGAGAGATCAATCCCTGGAGAAGAACATCATGTTTGGGAGAGTGGCAGGTCAACGTAAAAGAGGAAAACCCTCCACTAGATGGATTGACACAGTGTCTGCAACAATGGACTTAAACATAAATAAGATCGTTTGCCTGGCACAGAATTGGGGAGTGTTTCGATCTGCTGTACATAGGGTCGCTATGGGAGTTGGACTCGACTCGATGACACCTAACAACAACAACAACTAACACTTGAAATTCTTTTTTATTTTCCATTCCATATTTCTTTGTTGTTGTTGTTGTTGTTAGGTGCCGTCGAGTCGAGTCAACTCACAGTGACCCTCATAGGCTTTTCAATGGCTGACTGTTTTGGGATTGCCTTGGGAGTGGGTTGCCATATCCTTCTCCCATTTTACAGTGCTGGGAATTGAACTCGGGACCTCAGAGACTGCAGAAAAGTGCTGTACCAACTGAGCTAAATCCCAGCCCCCATGTTTCTTTAGGGTGCTTATGTAACATAAGCCTACAACCATACCACTGTGGTGTCCAATCCCATCGATCTCACAAGCTAAGAAGAATTGGGCCTGGTTAGTACTTGGATGGGAAACTGCCTGGGAACACCAGGTGCTGCAGGCTTGGGAGAAGGACCTGGCAACCTACTCCCCCAAAACAATCAGCAATTGAAAACTCTATGAATAGCAGAGAAGCATTGACAATAGTGTTTCATCTGTTGCACATAGGTTTGCTTTGAGTCGGACACCAATTCGACGGCTCCTAACAACAACAATATAAAATATAAACTTTATATGTCAATGAAGAAAAAAAATATATATATATTGTACCATTGTTATGGTGTGAATATAATGATCCCCATAGCTCATGTTTGAATACTCAGTCCCCCTGGGTGGTGCTGTTTTGGGAAGTTGTAGAACAGGAGGAGGAAGCTAGCTGGCAGAGACAGGTAAATAGGGGTGGGCTGTTGAGGTTTTTCCCTGACCTCTGGATCTGGTCTCTCTCTGCTTCCTGTTGTTATAATGTGAAGAGTTCTAGTACATGGCCTGCCACCTGCCCAGCCTCTAGGACCTCCTCTCCATTATAGACTGAACATCTGAAAGTGTGAGCTGAAATAAATCCTTCCCCCCCACATACAAGTTATTCTGTCAGGTACTTTGTCAGAGTGATGCAAAAGCTGATACAGAGGAGTGAGGGCATGGCTGGGCCTACCTCTGACAGTGTGGTTCTTAGACATTTGGAACTGATTTGGAGGAAGAATTTGTAAGAATTTTGTATACATAGGCTAGAGAAGTCCTTGAATGCTGTAAGGAGAACTTAGTGAGTGCTTCTGGTGAGAATTTGGAACACCAGGATATCAAGAAATATGCAGATAATAAAGACAGTGCTCATGTGCGTATCTGAGGGAAACAGGACTCCACTGGGGAATTGGAGTAGAGGCCATTCATACTACAATCTTTCAAAGAGTTTGTCTGTGTTTTGTGCATGTCCTGAACATCTGAGTGAGGCTGAATTCAAAAGTAATTAACTTTCCACCCTGACCATGTGCATCTCTCTCCCTCTAAACCCAAGATCTTTCTTTGATTTTATAGGAAGTCTGCTCTTCTTGGGGCCAGGGCTGCTTGGTATTGATAGGGATTTAACACCTGCCATCCCTGAGACTCAATCATCAAACAAGAGAAATGGGAGCCAGTAAAGAGTGGATGTCGGAAGTCTTTTTTCCTAACTCTAAGACTTTAAGATTTTCTCCCTGTTTTATTTTCCCCCATTTTATTTTGAGATAAACATAAGAGCTCTACCCCTTTAGCAAATTTTAAGTATACAGTACAGTATTAATGAAAACACAATGTTGTGTGTATATAGTTTCTTTCCTTTATTAGTAAGTGATGACAGAGTACAGAGTAATACAGCATTGGCTTTTTCCACTATGCGTCCTTTACATCACTTCTAGAAACACTTTCATCCACCCACAAAGTTTATGGAGCCTTGTGGCTAGTATGTAGTAAAACTCTGATGCTTATTTGGGTTATTTCCCCCTATTTTTCCAATATACTCTTGAAGTTGTGCTGATTACATTGAGATTGACCACCCCCTCTTCATCCCTCCTCATTGCCCCTCCTCCCCATCCTATCTTCTCCCTGGTAGTTCCCTCCCTCCTTCTTTCTACTCCTTATATTGTCCCTTCTACACTAAGTTTAGTTGTGCATTTTTTATATATCAACTTATGTATAGGATTTTTTTTCTTCCTTTAAGTATGACTCAACTCCCACATATGAAAACATATTTCTCTTTTTGTGCTTGTGTTCTTTCACTTAAGATGATGCTCTCCAATTCCATCCATTTTGCTGCAAATGACATTATTTCATATTTTTATCCCTGACTAGTATTCCATTGTGTATTTGTGCCAACATTGTTTTATCCATTCTTCTGTTGACGGGCACTTTGGTTGATTCCATATCCTTGCTATTATGAAAAGTGCTGCATTGAATATAGAGATGCAAGTGTCTCTGTGGTTTGATGACTCATCTCCCTTTGGCTATATTCCCAGTAGTGGTATAGCTGGGTCGTGTGGCACTTCTATTTTTAGTTTTCTGAGGTATCTCCATATTGATTTCCAAAGTGGTTGAACCAATTTACGCCCCACCAACAGTGTAAGAGGGTTCCCTTTTCTCCACAACCTCATCAGCATTTGTTGTTATTTGTTTTGTTGATCTTCGCCATTCTTACTGGAGTTAGGTGGAATCTCAGAGTTGTTTTGATTTGTATTAGCCCTGTGGCATCCACTCCTGTCAGATCTTGGAAGCTAAGCAGAGTCGGGCCTGGTTAGTTCTTGGATGGGAGACCATCAGGGAATGCCAGGTGCTGTAGGCTTGGGAGACACCTGGCAACCCACTTCCAAAAATCAATCTGCCATTGAAAACCCTATGAACAGCAGAGAAGCACTGACAATAGTGTTTCACCTGCTGTACTTAGGGTCACTGTGAGCTGGATATCGATTTGAGGGCAACTACTAAACCAACCAACCAACCGTTAGGGATATTGAGCATTTTTTCATGTGTTTCCTGGTTTTACAAATGTCTTCATTTGAGAACTGTCCTTTTAGTTCCTTTGCCTACTTGTGTATTGGATTATTTATTGTCTTGGGAGTTGCTTTCTTAAGTTGTTTGTAAATTCTGGAAATTAACCCTCTGTGAAATGTGTAGGAGGCAAAAATTTTCTCCCATTCAGTGAGGTCTTCCTTAACTCTGTTGATCGTTTCCTTTGCTGTACAGAAGCTTTTTAGTTTCACATAATCCCATTTATCTATTCTTGTTGCAATTTCCTGAACAATTGGAATCTTATTAAGGAAATACGTTCCTATGCTTTTATGTTGGAATGTATTGCCTATCTTTTCTTTTAGTAATTTTAAGTTTTCTGGTTTTATGTTGAGGTCTTTTATCCATTTCATATATATAGAATTTGTTAATCTTGCATATGTGGAACTTTATGCCTGTTAAACAGCACCTCCTCATTTCACTCTCCCCCCAAGCCCCTGACCATCACTGTTCTACTTTCTGTTCCTAGGAGTTGCACTGTTTCAGGCACTTCATATTTAGAATCAAGTAGTATTTGTTCTTCTAAGACAGGCTTATTTCACTTAGCATAGTGACCTCACGGTGGACTTTTGTTGTTACATATGGCAGAGTTTCCTTCTTTCTCTTGGCTGAACAGTACTCCATTGTATGCTTTTAAAATATCTTCTTTATCCATCAATGGACAATGAGGTTGTTTCCTCACCTTGGCTATTATGAATAATGTACAATGAATGCAGGAGTAAAATATCTCTTTGAGATAGTGATTTTAATTCTTTTGTAGCAATACTCAATCTTTTAGGATTGCTAGATTATATAGTGGGCTGGGATTTAGCTCAGTTGGTAGAGCCCTGCTCTGCAGTCTCTGAGGTCCCAAGTTCAATTCCCAGCACCACAAAATGGGAGAAGGACATGGCAACCCACTCCCAAGGCAATCCCGAAACAGTCAGCTATTGAAAACCCTATGAGGGTCACTATGAGTCAGACTCAACTTGACGGCACCTAACACAAGATTATATAGTAGTTATATGTTTAACTTTTTATGGAACCTCTATAATGTTTTCCATAGCAACTATACTGTTTTGCATTCCACCAGCAGTATACAGACATTTACTCTTTATCTCACTCCTTCTTAAGTATTCCTATTGTGATTACCATGGAGCTTCCATAAACTTCTTATAGTTAAAACAATCTATTTTTAACATAACAACCTAACCTCAATGATGTACAAAACTCTCTAAATTTACTGCTACTTACACAGACTTTGTTATTAATGTCACATCTCTTATGTTGTATATCCAATCACATACTTTTATAGTTAGTTACTTTTTATACTTTTGTCTTTTAACTTTTATAATAGGATTAAATATGGTTTTACAAACCATCATTACAGTATTACAGTGTTCTATATTTCTCTATACAGTTACCTTTACTAGCAGTTTTATAAAGATATGTTTCACATTGCTATTTTGTTTAGCTTCCTTTCATTTCAGCTTGAAGAACTCCCTTTAGCATTTCTTGTAATATATGTTGCATGGTGATGAAGTCTCCTTCAGCTTTTGATTGGGAAATTCTTTATCTCTCCTTCATTTTTGAAGGACAGTTTTGCTGGGTAAAGTATTCTTGGATTGCTGGTTTTTTCTCCACTCACTTCCAACATGCAGGGTTTCTGCTGAAAAATCTGCTGATAGCTTTATGGAATTATATTATTTGTGACAATTCTCTCTTCTTTTGGTGCTTTCAAGATTGTTCCTTTTTTCTGATTTTTGTCAATTTGAAAGAATGTATGTCTTGTGGAATTTTTTGATACATTTTGATTGGAATGTTTTGGGATTCCTGGGCCTAGAGGTCCATTTTCTTCCCTTGATTTGAAGGATTATTTTGCCATTATTTCTTTAAATAAGCTTTCTTCCCTTTTCTTTATTCTTCTGGGATGCTTAGAATGCATATATAGGTCCACCTGATGGTGTCCTATAGTTCCTTAAGTTTTCTTAAGTCTCATTTCTTTTTCATTCTTCTGACTAGATGATTTCTAATGACCTGATTTTGAGCACATTGATTCTTTATTCTTCTTAATCTAGTCTGCTGTTGAACCCCTCTCATGAACTTTTTGGTTCAGTTATTATTTTCTACCACTTCAAAGTTTCTGTTTTATTCTTTTGAAATATTTTCCATATCTCTTGAAATTCTTACTTTTTATGCCTTGCTCTTCTGAATTCTTTGAGCATTTTATAAGTATTCTCTGAGCATTTTATTTTAAATTTTGTATTTGATAATTCCTATATCTCCACTTTGTTAGGGTTGGATTGTGGAGATACATCTTATTCTTTGGTTGGAGATATGTTTCCAGTTCTTCATTGTTCTTGAATCTTTGTGTTGGCACCTATATGCACATTAGAAAAAAACAACCACTCTTCCCAGTCTCTATGGACTGGACTTGTACAGGAAAAACAGCCTCACCAATAAACACAGCTGGAGCTTTGGGGAGGGGGTGCTTCTCATACCTCCTCCACAGAAGCATATTCTCTAGGCTTGTGCACATAAACTCCCAGGTAGAGGAGTTTACTGGTTTCCCTATTTGAGAGTTTATAGTCTCTTACTCTATCAACTATCTTTCTGTAGTCTCATGGTTCCTCTAGGATAGCAGCATGCCCAAGGGCTTGGGTTTTCTTTATTCTTCTCTTTTGTTTTTGTTTTCAGTGGACTTCAGACATCTAGAATATGACAAGTCCTATACAAACTCCAAGCCAAGTATGCTGAAGCCAGTGTTCCAAGCAGCCTTTGAAAAGTCTGAATATTGGACACAAATTTTGGTATTCACTGCCCCTCCTAAGGACTCATTCCTGGGCTAAGGGTCTTCCTAAGCATGCTTCACTGAGCCAGGAGGAGGAGTTCTGCAAGGCAAGTGCATCCTAGTCCACACCATCACCTTTGCTCTCAGTGGCCTTTGGGACCCATCAAAGCTCCAAAACAATGGAAATAGAAGCAAGTTCCTTGGGCACTTCACAGAATTGGAATGTTTGGTGCATAGTCCAGCACTTTCCCCACCCTGGGAGAAGCTTGGATTTTTCTATTTTTATTTTTATTTTATTTATTTATTTATTTTATTTATTTTTTTGGGAGGGTCATGGTAACTTTGCACCAAGCTGGTGCAAGTAGTTTCACAAGTAGTGAAAATGATGTATGTTAATAGAAACCAAAATAGAGGCTGTAGATAGTGGAGGCAAGTGGGTGTTGATTGAAAAGTTACAGAAGGGATTTTTTTTGTTGTTGTTAATGGGCATGATTTATACATTCTTAGGAATTTTGTTAATATAAAGGGGTACCAAGTTTTAAAAGTTTGTCGTCATATACTTAAGATTAAAATGTATCACCCTATTTTATATTGGCACACAGCACTATAAGGAGATAATCAAGAATGATCATTAGTAATGGAGACAACCATATTTAATTTTCCCATTTCCCCTTCTCTACCACCAATCATATAACTGACCAATCCAGGATGCCAGTTGCTGTCTGCATTCTGGCCGGAATGTTGGAGGTCTCAGGTTTTGTTGTGACTACAGGGATCCATGGTTACCGGCAGAGCCTTATGGTGGCTGCAGTGCCATGGAGGGGCTGCTGTTCTCCACTCAGTGTGGCTTTGTGCTCCTTCTGGAATTGCTGAGTGTGGTGGTGGAAGAGCTGCTGTCCAATGACCAGAGTCCACGACTGACTGTGCACAGACTCCAGGATAGGAGGCAGGTGTGTCTTCAGGTCATTGGCTTAGTGGCAGTCTTATTTCTATCCAGACTTGTTCAGTCTGTTCGAAGCCAACTTTATGCAAGGCGTGAAAAGCAGGTGGCGGAAACCCTGGCTGTTCAGATCAAGAAGAAATGCCACCTCATTGACAAACTGTATGCTGCGAGAAAGGAGTATGCAGAGATGGAGGCCCACTTAGAGAGTGGTGGGGTAGAGAAAGGGCCTTTTGGTATCCCCAGCTTTCCAAAGGCTTGCAGAAAGGCGAGGAACAACTCCATGTTGAAGGAGGAATTAGCTGTCCTGGTTGGAGAACTGAAGGAACAGAGATCCAAATGCTCCAAAAATCATGAGGAGATGGAAGAGTTTCTAAGTGCACTAGCCTCCCTAGAACAAGCCTTGAAACGCATCACATCCAAGGAGGTTTCCCAGACCTGCCCTGCAGCCAGAACCCCAGTCCCGGCGACCCCTCCCTCAGGGCAGGCTTGGGTCATAAAGCAATGCTGTGCTCCTGCCTTGTCCCAGGCCTCCAAGGCTGCCAGGCCGTTTTCACCCACCATGACCCGCCATTGAGGCCCACCAGCCAATGGAAGCACCTTGGATTCTCTACTGTCACATGCGGGACACTGCAGCCAACTTTCCATGGTGGATTCCTCCAGGACAGCTAAGGGAATCTAAGGGACATTGTATTCCTGGAACCAGCTAAGGACCGAGGCACTTTCTACACAGATAGTTTGGATTGTCCTTCATTAGCAGAAGAAATGCTGTATTTAAGATACTGATCTTTTACTCTAATAGAAACTACAGCAACTGTGCTTGGAACTTTTTACAAATATGTATATGTTAATCTTACAAGTGAACTATCTACTTTCTATTTCATATATAATTATTATAGTTTGAAAATATATTCTGTTCAATAATATAGCCCTTAAGTGTTCAAAAATAAATAACTGTTTCATGTTGATGTGTTGACCTTGTATCTTACATCTTGTCAAACTCAGTTCCTAGTTCCCGGAGGTTTTCAGCTGGTTCCCTGGGTTTCTTTATGAAGAGAATCAGGTCATCTCTTTTTACAGCACATGCACCTTTCATTTCTTTTTCCCACCTTATTGCACTGGCTGGGACTTCGAGTATGATGTTGAATAGGGAGGTGAGAAAGGACACCTTAGTTTGTTATGGAAATTGAAGGAAACTTCCGCCTTTGCCCAATGTATATATCAAATGAACACTTTTTGTCAATGCCCTTTTTAGGTAGAAGAAGACAGCTAAGAAATTTTCAGCATGAACAGATAGTACATTATATGTTTCTTCCAGATCAATTGATATTATGGTATGGTTTTTGACTATTAATATTATGCATTATTTTGATAGATTTTCAAAAATAAACCATCCTGGAACACTTTGGATAAGCCTCACAGGGTGATGGTTTATTATTATTTAAATTTTTTCTGGATTCAATGTGCTAATATTTTCTTGAGGCCTTATTTTTTAAATTTATGAATGATATTTCCAGTTTTCTTTTTTGTACTGTCTTTGTTTAGTTTGGTATCAGGTGATGTTGGACTTATATAATAAATTATTTCTTTTGTATTTTCTAGAAGAGATTCATAAAATGAGTGTTATTTATTTCAATTTTTAGTAGAAATTTTCATTAAAACCATGTAAGCATGGAAATTTCTTTATTGTAAATTTTTAATAACTTTATTTTAGAAAAGTTTTAGGTTACAAAACAAGTGGATAGTTCCCATATACCTTCACCCAGTTTCTCTATTATTAACACTTTATATTAGCATGGTACATTTGTTGTAATTAACGAACTAATATATTATTTTTAAAGTACACATGTTATTCAGATTTCCTTAGTTTCTACTTAATGTCCTGTTTCTATAACAGGATCTTATGTAGGGTGCCATATTATATTTTGTCATAATTTCTCCATAGACTTCTAGAACAAACTGTTTTTCATGACTGATTGAAATTTTTGAAGACCACTGGCAAGATATTTTGCCCCTTGAGTGGAATTTGTCTGATGTTTTCTCATGATGAGGCTGAGATTATAGGTTTCAGAAGGACAAAGACAGGGATAGAGTACACATGCCATGACATCATCTTAAGAACTTCAGTGTGCCTTATCATTGTTGACGCTGACCTTGATCACCTGGTTGTGATGGAGTTTCTCAGATTTCTACCGTAAAGCTACTCCCTGCTCTGCCTTTTATTCTATACTGTTTGGATGGAAGTTGCTATGGATACCCTAGTACTGAAGAGTGGGTGAAGTTGCCATAGGTACTCTATACTCAAAGAGTGGGAGAATCTACTTAAATTATTTGGAATTCTTCATTGAAGATTTGTCTAGTCTTATTTATTTATTGGCACCAGTATGAGATTGTGGACTTTTTTGTACTTTGGGCTATTATTACCTGGTACCTTTTCATTTATTTTGTTACTCCAATTTTTTCCAACATTGATGTTTGGGAGATCTTTCTGTTGGCAATGTTCTTTTTCCATCACCCAGTCATTTGAAGTAATGTTTTCTGAGTACTGTCTTACTTTCCAGAGCTGCAAGACACTCCATGCTCATCTTATGCAATATGCATCTTATGCATCTTATGCACAGCATTTCCTGCAGTGGTCTTATAATCTGCTGTTTCTCCAAGCAGCCCTGTTTCCTTCTATTGAAGACTAGAATTAGGAAACATAAACTGGATGCTACATCTGTTCATTGCTACTGGGGTGTCAGTACTTCTAGGACTTCTCAGTTTAAAAAGCAAGGAGATATATGTGTGTATAACAATCTATGTACATTCACATATCGATAAGCATTTTTATAGTAAGCATATGTAACTCTATTAAGCTAAACAAGTGCACACTGATGTCACCAACCCTTATGCATTACCACATGGACCATTATAACCTCATTCTCTTGACTATCAATAATTACCAGCTCCAACAATGTGAAATCTGGTTCTTCCCATCATCTTCCAGGCACTTACTCAAATGTTCAATTTAAGTATACATTTATGGTGTTTTAGCCCTGTAATACATAACTATCAACTAGAATATACTGCTATGTACAGTTTATTTAGCTTTTGGTCTTAAAGGCTCCACTTGTGTCAAAGTTACTTAGGTCAGCAACTTTTCTTTCCCCCTCAGGTTTTTACATTCCTCTGTTTACAGTTAGATTCTTTTGTCACATTCCACATTTTGGTATCACCTAAACTTCCAGTGATTTTTTTTTTAATTTAAAGACACCAAAATTTGCCCTTTATTTTATAAATCCTCTAGGAGTTGACATATACATGTCATGTACTTATCTTTGTAGTATCCAGCAAAACAGTTTTACTGTGCTTTAAAAATCCCTAAGTTTCACATATTTAAATTCACCCTCATACTATGTCCTGAATTCCTCATAATCATTGATCTGTTTAGCGTATCTATTGTTTTGCCTTTTTCAGATTTCTTTCACCTAGCAATATAGATTTAAGATTTATCTATGTATTTTCATGGTTGGATGGTTTATTCCTCCTTCTTTTTTTTCTGAGGAGTATTCTATTGTATGGATATACCACAGTTTATTCAGATAGTTTAGACATTGCTCTTCCTTTTAGTCTTGGGCAATATTGAATAAAGATGGATCTGGGTGTAGTTGGATTTTGTATGATATTGTTTTCAAATCAGTTGTGTAAATACTCAAGGAGTGGTATTTTTATTTGTATTTAGCTTTGTAAGACACTGCCAAATTGTCTTTCAAAGTGGCTCTACCACTTTGTATCCTCAGCAGCATTGTGTAAGAGTTCCTATTATTTTGCCTCTTTGTCAGCAATTGGTATTGTCAGATTCTGAATTTAGTTGTTGTTAGGTGCCATTGATTCATGTCTGACTCATACTGACCCTCATAGGGGTTTTCAATGATGATTGCTTTGGGATTGCTTCGGGAATCGATTGCTATGTCCTTCTCCCATTTTTGCCATGCTGGGAATTGAACCTGGCTCCCCAGAGGCTGCAGTGCAGCATTCTACCAACTGAGCTCAACCCCAGCCCAGTTTCTGAATAGCCATTATTATAAATGTGTAAGGAATAATCCACTGCTGTGTTGATTCTTAGTCCCTTAATAACAAATGGCCATACCACACTGAATACACCCAATCTTGGAAGCTAAATATGGTTGGGCCTGGTTAGTACTTGGATAGGAGACCACATGGGAATACTGAGTACTGTAGGCTTACCTCCAATATGTCTGTCAATGTGTTATGCTGTGGGTTCTTGCGTGTTGCTGTGATGCTGAAAGCTATGCCACCAGTATTTCAGATACCAACAGGGCTACCTGTGGTGGACAGGTTTCAGCTGAGCTGATAGACTAGGGAGAAGGACCCAGAATCCCACTCACGAAACAAGTAGCCATTGAAAACCCTATGAATAGCAGAGAAGTAATGTCAAATATAGTGCAATAAAATGAGTTCCCCAGGCTGAAAAGCATTCAAAAGATGACTGGAGAAGCGTTACCTCCTCAAAGTAGAATCAACCTTAATGATGGGAATGGAGTAAAGCCCCTGAAACCTCCATTTGCTGATGTGGCATGACTCAAAATGAGAAGAAACACAGTGACTGTAACAATGGGTTCAAATATAAATAGATGGTGTGTGTGGCACAGTGTCAGAGAGTGGTTTGTTCGATTTTACGTACGGTCACTATGAGTCAGATTCAACTTGACGGCACCTAACAACAACAACAAATAGTCACCATACTAGATACTAGATAGATCTCCAGAACTTATCCCTTTTATCTAACTGAAACTTTTTGTAATCTTTGATCAACATGTCCCTATTCAGCCCCTGCCAGAACTTGGTAACCACCATTCTATCTTCTACTTCTGTATTTTGACCTTCGTAGATTACACATACAAGTAAGGTCATGCAATATTTTTCCTTTTTGTGCCTGGCTTATTTCACTTGCCATAATGTCCTCCAAAATGACAGAAATTCCTTCTTTTTAAATGCTTAATATTATTCCATTGTGTATTTATACTGTAGTTTTTATCCACTCATTCACTTATTTTTATGGTTTAAATCTGAAATGCACCCAAAGGATTGTATGTTAAATTCCTGGTTGTCAATTGATGGGCTTTTTATGAAGTGATTGGATCATGAGGGCTCTAACCTCATCAGTGGATTATTCAACTGATGGATTCATAATTTGATGTCATTGTTGAGATGTGGTAGAAACTAGAGAGTGGGCCTCAGTGGGTGAAACAGGTCACAAGGGACGAGCCCTAGAAAGACATAGCTTTTCTCTGGCTTTTTCCTGTTTCTCTCTGCTTCCTGGCCACTCTGAGGTGAGCAGCCTTCTCACATCACTTTCCCACTACTATGATGTTCTGCCTCAACACAGGCCTAAATGCAATGTATCCGGCTGACCATGGACTGAAACCTCTGAATCTGTGAGCCAAAATAAATGTTTCCTTCCTTAAGGTGTTTCTGTCAGGTATTTTGTCACAGCGATGGAAAACTAATACATTGATGGATATTCATGTTAATTCTCTATCAGTATTGTAAATAATGCTTCAAAGAATATGGGAGTACCTCTATCTTTTTGACATCCTGATTTCATTTCTTTGGAATATATATACCCTGAAGTGATATTGCTGGATTATATGGTTGTTCTATTTTTAATTTTTTCAAGAAATCTCCACAATGTTTTCCATAATGGCTGTATGAACTTACATTTCCCCTAATAGTGTGAAATAGTTCCCTTTTTTCTAAATCTTCACCAATATTTGCCTCTTGTCTTTTTGATACAAGTCAGTCTAACAGGTATAAGATGATATATCATTGTAGTTTTAATTTGTATCTTTCTGATGATTAATGATGCTAAGAATTTTTCATATATCTATTAGCCATTTGGATATATCCTTTTGTGAAATGTCTATTTAAGATCTTTGCCCATTTTTTACTTGGGTCATTTACTTGGGTCCTCCCACTATTGAGTTAGTTCCTTATATATTTTGGATATTAAGCCCTTATTAGATATATGGTTTGTATATGTTTTCTCCAATTCTGTTTGTTGCCTCTGCACTGGGTTGATTGTATCTTTTGTGCAGAGGCCTTTTACTTTGATGAAATCCCATTTATCTACTCTTGGTTTTGTGTCCTGTAATTTTTGGTTGTTGTTGTTGTTGTTGTTAGGTGCTGTCGAGTTGGTATCCGACTCATAGCGACCCTCTGTACAACAGGGGAAACACTATTGTCAGTGCTTCTCTGCTGTTCAGAGGGTTTTCAATGGCAGATTGATTTTTGGGAGGGGGTTGCCAGGTCCTTCTCCCAAGCCTGCAGCTTCTGGTGTTCCCAGGCGGTCTCCCATCCAGGTAATAACCAGGCCCTACCCTGCTTAGCTTCCGAGATCTGACGGGATCGGATGCCACAGGGCTACTGCTGCAGGAGTTAAACCCAAATAATCTTTGACAATACCAATGTTGAGAAGCCTTTATCCTATTTTCTTCTAGCAGTTTCAGAGTTTCAAGTCTTAAATTTAAATCTTTAACCCAATTTGAATTGGGCTTTGTATATAAGGCAAGATAAAGGTCCAATTTCATTCTTCTTCATGTGGATATCCATTTTTCCCAGCATCACCCATTGAAGATACTCTTCCCCATTGTCTTCTTGGCACCTTGTCAAAGATCAGTTGATGGTGGAGATCCCACAACTTATTCCATTTGTGCTGCTATAACAGAATACTTGAGACTGGGTAGTTTATAATGACGTGAATTTATTTTCTTATATTTCTAGAGATAGGGCTATCCAAGATTAATGTGCTTGCTGACAGAATCAATGTCTGGTGAGGGCATGTTCTAACAATGGTGTCTCCTTATTGTGGTATCCTTATGTCCAAAAGGCAAAAGAGTAAAAGTGCAGAAGGGAAAAAAGTGAAAAATCTCTCTAGTCTTTTGTAAGGCACTAATTCACTCAGGAGGGCTCTGAACATGGACTATATATTTATTTAGTTTTATTTGATTTTTTCATCCATTCTATAGTTTTATGTGTAAAGATCTCATATATATTGAGGTATATAGATAGATAGACAGATATAGCTAGATTTATACCTGAGTATTTCATTCTAATATATGATGATATCATAAATATAATAACATATAAAGGTACCTTTTTCAATTTCAAATTTGAGTTACTCATTGCTAGTAAATAGGAAAATAATGATGTTTTTATATTGACCTACCATATTTTGTGCCTAGGAGTTATTTTATAGGGACTTCAGAAAATTCTACCTAGACCATCATGATATCTGTTATTAAGGACAATTTTCTTTCTTTCCAACTTGTATAATTTTTATTTATTTCTCTTACTATTCCACCAAGTAGGAACCTCCAGTATGATGTGGAATAGGAATGGTAATAGCAAACATTTCTATCTTATTCTCAGTCTCAAGGGGCAACCAACTGTGATGTTGGTTACTATAGGATTTTATAGGTGTTCTTTATCAAGCTAAGAAAGTTCCCCTCTACTCTTCATTTGTTAAGAGTTTTTATCATGCTGCTTGCAGTGGAGTATACCTTTAATCCCAGCACCTCCGGAGTCAAAGGCATGAGGATCATGAATTCAAGGCCAGAGGCAGTCTGCACAATTTACTGAGACTCTGCCTCAGGATAAAATATAAAAGAGAGGTTTCGGGTGCAGCTCAGTGGTAGAGCACTTGTAAAGTATGTGCAAGGCCTTCAGTTCAACCCTCCAGTACCAAAAAAGAAAAAAGAAAAAAATTGTTTTTATCATGAATGGGAATTGGAGTTTTTAAAATACTTTTCTGGAGTTATCATGATCAATCATATAATTTTTCTGTTTTAGCCTGTTGTTATTATGAATTACATTGATTATTTTCAAATGTTAAATGAGTCTGATATGCCTACAATAACTACCTTTTAGCCATAATGTATAATTGCTTTTATATGTCATCTGAGTCTTTTATGCTAATATTTTTTATTATGTTTATCCATTTACACAAGAAAGATTGGTCTCTAGTTTTCTTTTGTTGTAATTTCCTTTGATATTAGGGTAATCCTGGCCTCCAGACTGAGTTAAGAAATCTTCCTTCAGCTTCTATTTTCTGTGTGAGATTGTGGAAATATTCTATCAGCTTTTCTTTAGATATATACTAGAACTTGCCAGTGAAATCATCTCAGCCTTGGACTTTGTTTTTTTGGAAAGTTATTAGTGAATCACTTTTTTTTAAGGGTTACAGTGTTATTAAAATTATCCCTTTATCTTTGTGAGTTTTGGTAGTTTGTATCTTTCATAGAATTGGTCTAGTTCAGCAGTTCCCAACCTTTTTGGCACCAGGGACCAGCTTCAGGGAAGACAATATTTTCATGGATTGGGAGCTGGGGATAGTTTCAAGATGATTTAAGCACATTACATTTATTGTGTATATTACTTCTATTATTATTATATTATAATATATAATGAAATAATTATACAACTCACCATTATGCAGAATCAGTGGGAGCCCTGCACTTTTTTCTTGCAACTAAGTGGTACCATCTAGGGGTAATGGGAGACATGACATCCAAAGTGTGTCACTCATGCCCAGTTCTACTCCATCTCATTTTGGTTGCCGTCACTGCAGAAGACCGTGAGTCACAAAGATGTTGTTTTTATTAGGTGCTAGTAAGTGGAGTCCAAGTCACAGAGACCCTACCCAATATTGTGCCATGCCCAGCACTCTTATCAGTGCTTCTCTGCTATTCATAGGGTCTTATATGGCTGATTGTTTCTGAAATGGGCTTCAGAGTCCTTCTCCCAAGCCTACAGCACCCAGTATTCCCAGGAAGTCTCCCATCCAAGGACTAACCAGGCCAACATTTCTTAGTTTCCATGATCAGACGGGATCAGATGCCAGGGTGGTATGGCAGCAGATGCTTCACAAAGGTAGGTTGTTGGAAATGGAAGCAGGCTTTTCAGTGATTTTGTGACAATCTCAGGATATTCTGCCTTAACTTTAATATAAGAAGACTCGAAGTTGTGTCAAACATACTTTTAAGACCACCATCATTTGCCATCTCAAGCAGTTGATCCTCTCCTAGCACGAAGTTGACTCACCTGGCTTATTCACAAATGGGTCATGGATCCGTTCCTTCCCAGCTCAGGGGTTGTTGTGGTTGTGAAATACTGCTCAAACTCTTTTAGGAGCTGAGATAGGCGTTCATGCACCAGCTGGGAGAAGGAAGGCCCGGGCTCAGTCTCTTCCAAAATCTCTGCTAACATTTGAAACATGTCAAAAATCCCAATGGCCACTCATTACCCTCATAATTCCAGCATGGTTTTGAAAGCAGCCACTTTATCTGCTAGCTTGAACAGTCATCATTCTCCCCACTTTTGGTCACTAAGCGGACTGAATATGTCCCACAAGAAAGCCCATTTTGATACTCATTCTGTGTCACTGAAATGTGCAGCCAACAGTGACTGTGTTTTCTAAAAGAAATCTCTGGAGCGGCTCTCAAAACTCAAAACCTCTGGCCAGTGATCTACCTTGAGAAAGCCATCTCACTTTGGTGCATAAAAGATGTGTGTATTCCACGTCATTCTCCTCACAGAGCTGTGCAAACAGATGTGAGTTAAGGGCATGTACTTTAATGTGCTTGAAAATTTTAATCACATACTGTAAAACAAAGTTCAGGTGACATTTTTTGGCTAGCCAGGATTTCTCTGTGGATGACACAGTGCGTAGACTCGTATTCAGAAGCGACCTCTTTGACTCGAGTTGTGAAACCAGAAAACTGTCAGCTTACGGCAGCAGCTCCATCCACCCATATACTGACACAACGACTTGAGCAGTTCTACAGCTGTGGTATTGGCTGGTGACAAAAGTGCACATAACATATCCTTATGAATATCTTCCTGAAAAGTATATCACACAAAACAAGCGTTGTTGCCTTGTTGTCAACACTGGTAGACTCATTGACCTGGATTGCACACAATGGTGACTCATTAATCCTAAAAACTGTCCCTCTATATCCTCTGAGATTTCATAGATTCATCTACTTATTATGGTGCTAGTGGAAAAAATACATGCCACCTTTTGAACTGCAGCCTCTCCTAAAAGCTCACCACAGATGTCCTCAACAGGCAGGATCCACTCCTCACCAACAGTAAAGGGCTTCTTGGCTTTATCACTGTGGCCAGCCACTAAAAATGACACTTTCAGTGCAGACACATTTGATGAAGTGTTGGCCTTCAATAACTGCTTCTGTTCCTCATGTTTACATTTTTTCTTTTGAAAAACTCCAAAGCCTTGTATTTTAATACAGGGTGTTTGTTTTCCCTGTAGCAGAGAGTTTTGAAAGTTTCATGGCCTTGTTGGATTGCTGGTGGCCACTTACTATAAAAAACAGGCTTGGAGAATGAATTATCTGTTGCAATGACCCTATAACTTAAGTAGGACTCTGCGTATTTTCTTTGAAATGCAGCTTTCTTTTTGTTGGTAGTCCTAGAATCTCCTGCTGTCTCATCACTGGGTCTTTCCCTTTCTTTAAAGAAGCTCTCCAGTGACTTTTTTTTCTCATCTCAACTAGGGGTAGCTGTGGAATCACCAAAACTTTGACTGAGGCAAGTGTGCCTTGGAAAGGAGGTGCACATGAATGTGGTAAATAAAGGAATGGGTGGACCACAGGCAGGCCAAAATGCCTGAGATTCTGACTTACAGCCTGCCACCAGATGCAGCTGTAGTGTTGAAGTGCATTGACTCACTTGCCACATGAAGCATGCCACAAGGTGCTGCTTAGTTGTCACTTGTCACCCACTGAGAGGGTTTTGATACGAGTCTGCAAGCAATTAATTTATCATTGTCTCTGTGGAGTCAAACCTCTTTGCTAATGTTAATCTCTATTTGCAGCTGCTTTACAGTGCTGGCATCACTGACTCAGCCCCCCTCAGGTTGTCCTTATGAGATTAGAGTCTCATAAGATTCTCATAAGGAACATGCAACGTAGGTTCCTCACATGTGCAATTCACTGTAGGGTTTATGTGCCTGTGAGAAACTAATGCTGCTATTGAGTTGACAGGAGGCAGAGGTCAGAGAGTAACACAAGCAATGTGAAGTGGCTGTAAATGCAGATGAAGCTTCACTCGCTCACCCACTGTTTACCTCCTGTTCTGTAGTCTGGTTCCTAATGGTATCTGTCTGTGGCCTGGGAATCGGAAACCCCTGTTCTATAGGAAATGGTTTCAACATCAGTTCAGTTCTGAAAACCTTTGCAGAGCTACTCAGATCTGCCCCACATGGGTATTGCTCAGTGACCATCTGGTTTCTGGCCAGAAACTCTCTGTTAGTTCAATTTTCAAAGTCTTTATTATACTGATTAGTACCAGATCCACCCAAGTGCAGTGAGCTTGTGGGTTATTTAACAATGTAATGGGGTTCTCTACTGAGGTCTTGTCTCATCACCATCTCTCCAGCACATTTCCTTATTTGGAGGCTCTCCATTTAGGTTCTGTTGTTAATTTAGGTGCCGTCGAGTCGGGTCAAGTCATGTCAACCCTCATAGGATTTTCAATGGCTGATTGTTTCAGGATTGTTTTGGGAGTGGATTGCCACATCTTTCTCCTGTTTAAGTTCTGTAGCTAGAGAAATGGGGCCTTGTTAATTTCTGCTGCTTTCTTTTGTGCCTGCACCCCAGTCTTTCACCCTGGAGGCAAGAGATTAAAGGATGAACCCGGTCACTCACCACTGATTTGGACAGTGTTTCAGATTCTGGTCTTCTTTCCAGTCTCCCTAGTACTATTTATTTTTCAGGGTCTTTTAGTAGTGGCTCCATATATTCTGTTCCATAGATGCATTCAGCAGTAGAAATAGGGTAGAAAGTATTTTCTCCATCTTACTTGGAACTGACTCCCACAGTTACTTATTTATTCATTTATTTTTGCCCATCTCCTGGACTTAATCTTTGACCTTCAATTTTTTAACATCTCCTCAGGTTGCCTCACCTTCCTTCTTCCCCAGGCAAGTCTCAGTACTCAGACTACACTTCACTATGCAGAGTTCATAATATACAGAACTATCATACTATATGCATACTATATTATATATGACTAACAGTATATTGTTAAATGCTTTTTATAGTAAAACTGCCTTGCATAGCCCTACCCTAAGTTCCAAGGGCAGATTCACTTTAGGGAATTACTGATAATTTCTTCTTGCATTAATTAGTTAGCACATCAGCAAGTTAATGAGGCAAGATCTTACGATTTCCCAAAAGCATGTAAGTTTCAAAGAAAACATTTTCAAGTTAAACTTAACAATAGAGAAACTGTTCCCTGAAGGATTAAGTACTTGTTAATTTATCCCCACTGGAGTAACCAGTAGGCTAGGAAATAAATTTACCACCTTCTCTTTTAAGCCCAAGTATGCTGAAAAATTGTGCACGGCAGCTCCTTACTCATGGTGTTCAGGGATGACAGGGTCTCAGGCAGCCCTAGAGAATGCAATCACAGCCCCAAAAATGTTCACAATCACCACTAACTAGCTCAGAAGACGCTTCTGCCCATGGCTTCCAGAGTCAGCTGGCACAAAGAAAAAAAAAAACTTAATTCCCCCTTCTCTCTTCTATCTCCATTCTTTCTATCTTCCCTTCCTACAAGTATCTCAACTTTAATAAGCACCTTATTTAAGCCTGTTACCTGCTATGTTGATTTACTTATCCCCTGCCTTGTTCCTGGATACAGACATTTTGTTATTTCCTCAGCCTTGTTTCCCTGCCACTAATCTTCTTGAGTAACTAATTTATACTTAAGAAAGAGAATTGAAATGAATGTCAGAGGAATGTGAAATATAGCATTGCTTCTCAAGGTGTAGTCCCTACACCAGCAGTAATTCATCACCCATGACATTATTATAAAGGGAAATGCCTGGGCCCTATCTACAGACTAAGAAACTGTTGGGGTACAGTCTAGCAACCTGTGATTTAACAAACCCTCCGGAAACACTGATGTGTGTCCAAGTTTTAGAACCACTGCAAGTGGGAAATTAATAATTGTCTAAAAGTGACATGACAAGCAAGAAGTGTGTCTTCCAAGTGTGGGCTTCTTGTCAGATAGTAAGACCCATTGAACTGTTTTTTTCTCCATACTTGGAAAACAACCTATCACTAGCACCAAGTGACTGGATAGAGTAGAGAAAACCTGGAAAACATACGTGCAGGGTGTGATGGAGCTGACAATGTCATAAACTTCCACTCCCTCTCTACCTCCTACTGCACTGGGCATGACTCTCCTCAGGCTGTTGTTGTTGTTAGGTGCTGTTGAGTTGGGTCCAAATCATAGCAGCCCTGTATACAACAAAACAAAATACTCCCTGACACTGTGCCTTGCCCAGCACTGTCAGTTCTTCTCTGATATTCATAGGATTTTCCATGGCTAATTGTTTCAGGATTGTTTTGGGAGTAGGCTGCCAGGTCCTTCTCCTTTTTTTCCCCCTTTCTTTTTTGCTGTGCTAGGGATCGAACCCAAAGCCTCAGAGCATGCAGAGCAAGCACTCTACCAACTGAGCTAAACCCCAGCCCCTCCTCAGTCTATTGATAACATTTTGACAGTCATCCCCAGTGACACCTTCCAAATAAAAATCCACTTGTCTTTCCTCCTAGATTTTCCTCCTTTAGTATTGCTAAAAGTGCTTGACAAACACATTTTTAAAGATCAGGCTTCACAATGTCAGGAATCACTCTGCTTTCTATATGTTACTTCAATCACCCACTTTGACTCTTTGGAGGGCCCCTTAACAATTCTTAACATCAATCTCATAAATTTAGATTCAGCCAAATATGAGTTTGTTACTGTATTAAAAATAATCTGAATCATTATGCCTTGTGATGGAAACATAATTATATACTGCACTAGAGTTTGCAACTGACCCCGATTTGTCCTTGTTTACAAAGTGCTATGGTTTGGATATTGTTCAAATGCATCCCCTAAATGTTTATGTGTTGAAAGCTGAGTCCCTACTGTGGCAATGTCGGAAGTTAATGGAATCTGTAAGAGGTGAGGCCTACTGAAAAGTAACTAGGTTAGTGGGGGTACTGCCTTTAGAAGGAATTAATGTAGTTTTCCTGGGACCCCAGACAGTTGTCAGAAAGGTGGGTTATAAAAGCAAGACTGGCCACACCCTAGTAGAGCACTGCGCTGCAGTCTCTGAGGTCCCAAGTTCAATTCCCAGCACCGCAAAAATGGGAGAAGGGCCTGGCAATCCACTCCCAAGGCAATCCTGAAACAGTCAGCCATTGAAAACCCTATGAGGGTCGTTATGAGTTGGATACCGACTCGATGGCACCCACCACCACCAACAACATCTTGCCATACAATCTCTTTTGCATATGCTGCTACTATTGTGATACCATTTTTCATGAGGTCCTCACCAAAGTCAAGCAGAAATAGGTGCCATGCTCTTGACCTCCAGGACTGTGAATTGCATAAACTCTTTTCCTTTGCATATTACTCAGCCTCAGGAATTTTGTTGAAGCAACAGAAAATTTACTAATACACAAGCATTTCCCCAAATCAAATTTTTCAAGAGAAATGAAAAAATGGCAATTGACTATATAAAACTTCTATTGCAAGAAAAATTCCTCCTTTACTTCAGATCTGATATTGATCCTGGTGCTCCTGCATTGGAACTCCAAAGGAATATGAAGATATGTTTAGTTATTTTTAGAAATAGGCTACAATTCACTGTCAATATAAAGACTACTCCTAGAAAAACTCAAATATTTTTCTAAAAGTTCACTCACAATTTATTATATAAGACACGACATTACTTGAACATTAAAAAGTTGGAGGAAAATTTTGTAACTGACTAAGTCTGCACTATTCCTTCCAGTACAGCACAATCAGGAAGAGTTTTGCAACAGTTAGAAAAACTTCTCACATAAATCCAATCACAACTCAGACAATCACAATTCATTTTTTATTTCAATATATTGTAAGTACTTTATGAGAAAAATTATGTATCTATGATTACATGATAGCATAAGTGTATGTTTAGCATTACGTTTGGTGGTATGGTTTACATTTAATAAAAACCACATTCAGAAGTTCAAATTTGATTAGTTTGATACATACATAGTCCCAGGTAACCAACTGTTATCCTAATAAAAATACATCATTTATATAATCACCATTTTTTTTCTCTTTTCCCAATTATGGTCTTTCACCTCCAGAGAAAATCACAGTTCTTGTTTCCATCATTATATAATAGTTTTATACATTGTTAAACTTCATATAAATAGAATCTTAGAATGTGTATACTTTGTCACCAGCTTCTTTCTTCTGCATGTTTTTAAGACCCTTGCATGTTGTCACATATATCAATACTTGATTTCATTTTATTACTAAATAGTAATACTGTTCAATAAAGACTAATGCTTTTAACCATCTTTTGTAAAACTTACTGGTCTTCCATATACTTTCTTTGATGAAATATGGTATTGATACAAATAAGTTTCCCATTTCTTTACTGGGTCAATCATCTTTGTATTACTGAGTTATAAAAGTTATTTATATATTTTGGGTACAAGTCCTTTTTCAGATATGTGTTTTGGAAAAATTTTCTCAATGCCTGTGGCTCATCTTTATTTTCTTAAGAATTTTTTAAAACAGGCTTGAAACAACAAAGATTTATTATTTCTCAGTGTTTTAGGCTGATGACCTGGGTGATTGACCTGCTGGTCTCATCTAGGGTTGCTCACATGGCTACAGATATCACCTGAGTTCACTGGAACTGGAAAGCCCCAAACAACCTTCCTTACATGCCTGGACATTGGTACTGTCTGTCCTCTGGATTGTCTTTCCCACTAGAAGGCCCCTTGTCTCTAGTACATTAGACTACACTTCTTCAAAAGATGGAGGTCTCCAGGTTCCCAGAGAACAAACCAGAAACTGTGATGCCTTTTAAGTCCTAGTCTCAGGAGAAATGTCAGATCGTTTGAGCTGATGTCCATGTTGCTATTCTTCTCATTCTTTCTTTACTCACAATGTTCCATGGGTCCTTCTGGTACTATTTCCCTTCTGTCTGAAGAATTTCCCCCAGAAGTTCTTTTGGGGGTTCTGATCTTGTCAGATCTCAGAAGCTAAGCAGGGTTGAGCCTCGTTAGTCCTTGGTTGGGAGACCACCTGGGAACACCAGGTGTGCAGCCCACTCCCAAAACAATCCTCTACTGAAAACCCTATGAATAGCAGAGAAGCACTGACAGTAGTGCCAGGCATGGGACAGTGTCAGGGAATGTTTCATCTATTGTACATAGAGTCACTGTGAGTCAGACCTGACTCAATGACCACAAACAACAACTACTGGCAACAAAATCTCAGTTTTCCTTCATCTGGGAACATCTTGATATTTACATTTATTTTTTTGTTTTTGTTAGGTGGCATTGAGTTGGTGTCCGACTTATAACCATCCTACATACAAAAGGCAAAACAGTATTATTAGTGCTTCTCTGCTATGCATAGGGTTTTCAATGGCTGACTGGTTTTTTTTGTTTTGTTTTGTTTTTGTTTGTTTGTTTTGTAGGAAACACTGCCTAGTTTAAAGTTGAGAAAGGTATACATCAGGGTTGTATACTTTCACCATATCTCTTCAATTTATATGCTGAGCAAATAATCCAAGAAGCTGGACTTTGTGAGGAAGAACACGGCATCAGGATTGGAGGAAGACTCATTAACAACCTGCATTATGCACATGACACAACTCTGCTTGTTGAAAATGAAGAGGATTTAAAACATTTACTGATGAAGATCAAAGATCATGGCCTTCAGTATGGATTGTGACTGAACATCAACAAAACAAAAATCCTTATGACTGGCCAGTATGCAACTTCACAACAAACGGAGAAAAGATTGAGGTTGTCCAAGATTTTGCTTTGCTTGGCTCTATAGTAAACAAGCGTGGAAGCAGCAGTCAAGAAATCAAAAGACGCATTGCTCTAGGAAAATCTGTGGCAAAAGATCTCCTTAGAGTATTGAAAAGCAAAAATGTCACATTGAAGACGAAGGTATGTCTGACTCATGCCATGGTATTTTCAGTGGCATAATATGGTTGTGAAAGCTGGACATTGAACAAGGGAGACAGGAGAAGAATTGATGCTTTTGAATTATGGTGCTGGAGACGTCTATTGAATATACCATGGACTGCCAAAAGAACCAACAGATCTGTCCTAGAAGAAGTGCAACCACAGTGCTCCTTGGAAGCAAGGATGGCTAGACTGTGTCTTACATATTTTGAACATGTAGTCAGGAGAGATTAATCCCTGGAGAAGAACATCATGTTTGGGAGAGTGGCAGGTCAACGCAAAAGAGGAAAACCCTCCACCAGATGGATTGACACAGTGTCTGCAACAATGGGCTTAAACACAAACAAGATTGTGTGCCTGGCACAGAACCGGGAAGTGTTTCTATCTGCTGTACATAGGGTCGTTATCAGTCAGACTCTACTCAATGGCACGTAAAAACAACAATGGGTAAATGTTTGAAGAAACAGAGATAGTACACAGTATCAAATTATTGCCCCAGAAGTGACTTATTAATTTCTTACTAATTGATAAGTATTACACAAATATATTAATAGTAAAATATTATACAAATTTACCCATTGGTATTTGTTTTTATATTTATTATTTATTTTTTATTGGAAATTTTTAATGCACACATTAATGTGATTCATTCTGACATGCTTTTCATTGTGGCATTTCCATATATGCATTTTGATGTACATTATTCATTTGATGAGACTGTAGATAGTATTATTTCAGATTTCTGTTTTGTATTTTTTATCACCAGAAAACAGAAATACAACTGATTTTTGCATGGTAAGTATTTGCTAACTTTGAAAAATTCACCCTTGGATTTCCTTCATACAATCATATTATCCATGATAATTAGTTTTATTTCTAATCATATATATTTTTTCTTACTGCAGTAGGTAAGACATAAAGGAAAGTGTAGATTAGAAGTAACAATAGCAGATGGATTTGTGTCTGTTCCAAACTCAGGGAAAGTATCAATATTTCATCATCAAATATGATGATTTCTATAAGTTTTATTGTCATTTTTTCTCTCAGATTAAGGAAACTCACTTTTGTCACCTTTGTACTGAGAATTTTTATTAATGAACGTGGGCCAAATTTTATTGATTCATTTTCTGAATTTGAATTACTTTCATATTGATTTTCTTATGTTCTTTCTTAATATAATGAATTATATTGATTAGTGTTTGGATATTAAATCCACTTTCCATTCCTGGTACAAAGTTAACTTGTATTAACATTTTGAAATATGCCATACTTGATTTGTTTTGTTGAAGGTTTTTCATATATATTTATTAGACAAATTGGTCCATAATTTTCTTTTATTAAATAAGTCAAGTCTAGTATTCAGAATATTTCTCTATGGTTTAACATATCAATTTGGATATGTTCCATGTGCACTGTGGTTAGAATATATAGAATTCTACATGTAAATGTTTAAACATATGTTTAAATCTCCTTTATCATTGCTGATTTTTTGGTTTGTTTGTTCTATCAGTTACTGAAAAAGTCCCTTTAAATCTCCAGTTAAGCCTTTGGATTCCATCTTAGCTTAATCAGCTGTAAGTTTATATATACATGGCAAATTTAGATGACATCTTTCTGCTCAATTTGTCATTTTATTTTTATAAATGTCCTCGTTCTTGTTACATTTTTACCTTCAATCCATATAGCTCCCTCACTGTGCCTTTAGTTTCCATGGTCCACATGCTGGGGTATTTCCTTTCCTTTTACTTACAACCTACTGTGTCCTTATGTGTCAGGTATATCTCCTTGGAGAAATACATAGTGCAACCTGCTAATTTTCTTATCTAAACTATCTTTCTTTTATTTGGAGTGTTTAGCCTATTTTCATTTGCTAGTATGATAATTTGAGTTACTTGCTACTTTAATTTTTTTAGAAAAATTTGTTTTTATTGTGACGACATACTTCTAACATAAAATTTACCATTTTAACCAGTTTTAAGCATACAGTTCAATGGTTAAAATACATTCACAAGGTTGTACAACCATCACCATTATCATCTCCACCATTTTTTATCATCTCCAATAGAAACTGTACCTACTAAACACTAGCTCCCATTTCCTGTTCCTCTATCCCTGGGTTACCAGAATTCTACTGTATGTCTGTGTGACTTTGACTTCTCTGGGTACCTCCTTATAAGTAGAATCACAATGGTTCCTTCTGTTCTCTCTCTTATTCTTCTTTATTCCACTTTTTTAAACAATTTGTGTACTTTCAAATAAAAATTGTGTTAAAGTATAATGCACATATTTTAAAAGTTCCAGCATAGAAGTATAATTTTTCAAACTAAACACATACAAGGAAGTAGTAACTATCCACACAAAAGTAACTACTATCCTCATTTCTAGTATCATAGATTAGCTGTGCCATTTTTTGAAGTTTGTATAATTGGAAACATATATGATGGATCTTTTGTTGTGTCTGGCTTATTTCATTCAACTTTATGGTTGTGATTTTTATTCATGTTGTTTCCTCCAAATGCATTTTGTTTGGTATTTGTTACATAAGTATACTATGTTATTGTTGTTAGGTGCCATCGAGTTGAGTCCAACTCATAGAGACCTTATGTACAAAAGAAAGAAACACTCTCCCACCCTATGCTATGCCCGGCACTATTGTCAGTGCTTCTTTACTATTCATAAGGTTTTCAATGATGGATTGTTTGGGGAGTGGGTTTCTGGATCCTTCTCCCTAACCCGTAGCACCTGGTATTCCCAGGTTGTCTCCCATCCAAGGACTAATCAGGCCAACCCTGCTTAGTTTCCAAGATTAGGCAGGATCTGGTGCTAGGGTGCTATGGCTGGAGACCATAAATATACTGTACTATAATTTATTTTTTAATCCTATTCTTGAAGGACATTTGCATTCTTATGAGTTTAAGGCTTTTACAATTAATGCTATACAAACTTGTGTGTGTGTGTGTGTGTGTGTGTGTGTGTGTGTTTGTATCCTCTATTTTATATATCTTGAGACACAGTGTCACTATGTTACATAGGCTGTCTCTGGCCTCTAGTTTGCAATCCTCCTGACCCCGTCTCCCAAGTAGCTGGGATTACAGGCATATGCCACCATACTCTGCATGCATTTCTTCTTTAAATAAAATTTCTGGATCATAAAGCAAATAGTTATGTTCAACTTTAATATATTTCCAAAATTTACATTCCCAACCTCAATGAATGAGAGTTCCTTTGCTCTTATCAACACTTAACATTCTCTAAATTTTGCAGTCTAGCCTTTCTGGCTTGTGTACCGTGTTATTATACTGTAGTTTTAAATTGCATTTCTCTCATGATTAATTAACTTGAGGTTTTAAAAACAATACTGGCCACTTGTATAATCTCTTTGGTAAAGTATCTCTTCAAATGTTTTGCCTGAGTTTCTCTTGTTCTGTTGGCTTTTTCTTCATGAGTTGTAGGAGACTTGCCAGGCTGAAAGTCTTATCCTAGAGTGTGGCTTACCTTTTAGTTTTCTTAAAGGTGTGTTTTGCTAAACAGAAGTATTCAATTTAAGTGCAACCCAGGTAATTATTTTATATAGTCAATTTTTTTATCTTGGTCAAGAAATTTTTACCTACTCCCAAAGACATTAAAATATTATATTTCTCTCAGACACTTAATTGTTAAACCATTTACATTTACATATACAGCCCATCTGTATTTCTTTTAATTCTCTTTATGCTTGTTTTCTTGATGTGAGGCATTTACATACTGGACTTTTATGTGTTTGTTGTTTCCACAGTATATTTTCTATTATATTACTTTCAAATTTTTTGTGTCCTCATGTTTGAATGATTTCTCCAGAAACTGCAACATCCACTCTTGACTTGGTGTTTGCTATTATCCATTAAGCTTTACATACTTTAAAATTTACACAAGTAATTACAACTGTTATTTTAGACATTCAGGACTGTTTTACATTTATACACATACTCACCTTTTCAAGTGTCCTTTATTGCTTCTGAATTTTAAAGTGTCCATCTGGTATTTTTTAACATCTGAAAAACATACTTTAGAATTACTTCAAAGCAGATCTGTTGGTAATAAATTCTCAACTGTTCTGTTTTTACTGCAGTGATTTTTTTCTGAACCCCCTATTGAATTTATGAGTTGATTGTTTTTTTTAACCACACTCACCAATACGATATTTACTTTATCACTACTGCTTCAAAATAAATCTTAATTTCACATAATGCAAGCCTCCAGCCTTGTTCTTCTTTCAATGAATATTACCTTAACTAATCCAAGTGCTCTGAATTTTCATACATATTTTCCATATCAATTTTCATTAAAATATTCCAGGATTTGATTAGAATTAATTGGATCTACAGATCCCAGAATATAGACAGGGAACTGCTGGAAAATCAAGCTGGATTCAGAAGAGGGTGGGGAACCAAGGACATCATTGCTGATGTCAGGTGGATTTTAGCTGAAAGCAGAGAATACTAGAAAATGTCTACATTTTATTGATTATACAAAGGTATTTGAATGTGTGGATCATAAAAAATTATGTCATGACTGTCCAGCAGCCACAGGGTTAGCAGATGCAGAAAGGATTACTCTGCACACCAAGAGTTGGTGTCAGAGAATCCAGGGTGGGGGCCAGTGCCTTCAGGTGCGCTGCCCCTGAGTGAGTGTCTCAAGCTCTTTTTATGAGGCTCTTATCGTAACATTAATCATTCTTATGAGTCAGGGGAAAATGGGGTTAAAATATATCTTTTTGTGAGTCAGGGAAAGGTTATTTGTTATTTATATTAGCATGTTCTGCCCACAGCACTAGGCAGAGCTATGCCATGTTTGCATATATGCAGGGTCAATGCCCAAGGTCAGAGATAACAAAAGGGAGCTTTTAGGCATGGAGAGCTTCCAAGGGCCAAAACCTTTCCCAGCAAGCAGCTAGAGACTTCCCTGGCCACTTTTCCTTAGATTTTCTTGAGCAATCTAGCTATACCTTCTGCTACAAAATTATGGATAGCATTGCAAAGAATGGGAATACCAGAGCACTTAATTGTACTCATGAGGAATCTGTACATGGACAAAGAGGCAGTCATTTGAACAGGATAAGGAAACACTGCCTGGTTTAAAGTCACAAAAAGTGTGCATCAGGGCTGTCTCCTTTCACTGTATCTCTTCAATCTCTGCTGAGCAAATAATACAAAAAGCTGGACTTATGGAAAAGAATGCGGTGTCAGGATTGGAGGAAGACTCATTAACAACCTGTTATGCAGATGACACAACTCTGCTTGTTGAAAGTTAAAGGATTTGAAATATTTACTGATGAAGATCAAAGCATGGAATGTACCTCAACATCAACAAAACAAAAATCCTTACAACTGGGTCAGTAAGTAACTTCATGATAAACAGAGAAAAGATTGAGGCTGTCTAAGATTTTGCTTTACTTGGTTCTATAATCAACATCCATGGAAGCAGCCATCAAGAAATCAAAAGACATATTGCATTGGGAAAAACTATTGCAAAAGACCTCTTTAAAGTGTTGAAATGTAAAGATGTCACATTGAAGACGAAGTTGTACCTGACTCAGGGCATGGTATTTTCCAGTCACACCATACAGCTGTGAAAGCTGGAGGTTGAATAAGGGAGACAGGAAAAGAATTGATGCTTTTGAATTATGGTACCAGAGATGAATATTGAATATGCCATGGACTGCCAAAGGAACCAACAGATCTGTCCTAGCAGAAGTGTAACCCGAGTGTTCCTTGGTAGCAAGGATACCTAGATTGCATCTTACGTATTTTGGACATGTAGTCGGGAGCGACTAATCCCTGGAGAAGGACATCATGTTTGGGAGGGTGGCAGGTCAACAACAATAAAAAAGGAGGATCCTTAACTAGATAAATTAACACAGTGGCTGCAACAATGAGCTTAAACATAAAAAATTTCATGTGCATGGCACAGTGATGGGTAGTGTTTTGTTCTGCTGTTAGATGCACTATGAGTCAGACACGACTCAATGGCACCTAACAACAACACATCACATTGGAAAGAGATCACTCCTTAAAGTATTGAGTCTTCTAATAAATACACATGGTACATCTTTCTACTTATGTATGCCATATTGAATTTACCTCTGTAATATATTTAAGTGTTCCATGTAGAGATTTTGTGTGTCTTTTATTAGAATTGTTATGAGGGCAAGGCATGATGGCATATGCCTGTAATCTCACCACTCAGGAGGCTGAGGCAAGAGGATTGCAAGTTTGAGGCCAGCTTCAGTAACATAACAAGAACCTGTCTCAAACAAATAAAACACACACAAAAAAAAGAAGAAGAAGAAGAAGAAGAAGAAGAAGAAGAAGAAGAAGAAGAAGAAGAAGAAGAAGAAGAAATGTTAGGAGGTATTTCATGTGTATTGATGTTATTTTAATTTAATATTCCCTTGTTGTTGTTGTTGTTGTTGTTGTTAGGTGCCATTGAATCAGTATCTGACTCTTGGCAACCTTCACACAACAGGTGAAACACTATTGTCAGCGCTTCTCTGCTATTCATAGGGTTTTCAATGGCATTTTTTTTGGGGGGGGTAGTGGGTTGCCAGGTCTTTCTCCCAAGCCTACAGCACCTGGTGTTCCCAGGCAGTCTCCCATCCAAGTACTAACCAGTCCCTACCTTGCTTAGCTTCCAAGATCTGACAGGATCAGATGCCACAGTGGTATGGCTGCAGGCTTAATATTCCCTTAGTTTTTTGTATATTGATTGTGTTAAGCAACCTAGGTAAATTTATCTATTATTCCTTAATTTTTAATTATGAATCCTTTGGCACGTTGTATTTACCAATTTCTAGAGGAGAGTTGTCTTATCCGAGTTTAATACATTTTATTTCTTTGCTTTGCTTTATAGCTCTGGCTCAGACCTCTCAGTGTCATGCTGGATATAAGTGGTAATAGTGCACATCTTTGTCTTGTTCTTCACCTCAGGGGAAATAGTTAACTGTCTTGTTAGCTCTGTGTTCTCCATAGCCACCACTTTCACAAAGTAAAGACATTACCTTCCTATCACGTATCTTTGTAAATTTTTGGACACCAAATGTTATCGCATTCTTTTCTCCAATTATTAAGATGGTGATATGATTTACATCTTTGGTGTCATTCACTATATTAAGTTTATTCCTTGATAAAACATATTTGGTTGTGATGTATAATCTTTACAGATGTCTGTATTACATTTACAAATAATTAGTTTAGGATTTCTGCATCTGTGTCTATGAAGACTCTCAACTTGTAATTTTCTT
>VMDO01017097.1:0-12416 GCA_007922755.1 Pedetes capensis | reverse complement strand
AACTTGCGATCCTCCTGCCTCTGCCTCCTGAGCCGCTGGAATTACAGGCGTGAGCCACTGCATCCGGCATCCTAACTATTTTCTTATGTTTTGGACTAGTGTATAAGATTTGCATTACTTCTTCTGCACATGAGAAACTGAGATCCCACTAGTCATAGTCATAGGCACTACAGATCCTGTGCCAGTGAAGTAATGGGGGGATAGAAAAAAATCAAGAAGAAAAGAATGCTATGAGGTAAAAGGACATGAAGTTGCAGACCTGCACCTGGCTAGAGGGTTAGCAGGAGGGCTGTGGAAGGAGGTTTCCTTCAGCCCAAACACTGCAGTTCCTAGAGCTGCCTTGAACCTAGAACAATCTTCCACCATCAGTGTCCATGAGGACCAGGTCTATTGTGACTAATATTTCTGGGTTTCCGTGAATGAGATGCCTCTTGTAAAAATCACTCCCACTCATTGACCAATGCTGACTAGATTTCTGTTACTTTCAAAATAAAGAATCAAACTCATATGGGCCTGAGGAAAAAGCAGGGCTGGGTCCTGTAAGCTTTTCTGCTTTAGGCTGGATGCATCTTGTCCTATGAGCAGAGATGAGACCCAAAGTAAAGTCACACAGCAAGCTGAAGGTCCTTGTGTACCCACCCTGCAGTGTGTCTCTCCACTAACCTGTGCACACCTCCTCCACTGTGGCTGCACTGCCTCACTAGTAGCCTGGTCTCCCAAGAAAGGAAGAGGTGGAGCATTCCAGTCATCTGGGCCAGAAGAAGAATTCAAAGTCATACAGTCAATACCATCCTCAGTCTCCTGGGAATTCTTCTCAGAAGATTATGCTTCAAGTAGGGACAAGTGCTGTATAGCAAGACAGAAGGTGATTGTGTTATCAATCTTGGGAATTTCTCCCCAACACCTATGTGAATAGCTCTGATCACCTTGAGACCCACAGAGTTATATGTCTCTAAAGAAATCAATCTGCTTTACGAATCTTGGGAGTCTCAGAAATGGACTTCATAGCACACATTATAATCCCTGTAGGTAAAGTGATACACCAAAAGGATCACATTTCCTAAAAAGCCAATTATGTAAATTTGTTTTATCTCCCTGTTGTGGAATCATTCATATTCTCTTCCCATAACAGTAAAAGTCTAGGCCATGTAGTAAACCATGAGGGTGTTATCAAGGGATGGTGGACATATCAATGTAAATTTTGCATCCATTTCAAAGGAGTTTCATTGCAGGGTTTCCTTGGGGCTCTTCTGTACTTTGTATAAAATTTTACTGCCTCAAAATTACAACATTCAATCTAACCAAAGACCTCAATGATTTCTATAATGTAAACTTCAAAACATTAAAGAAAGAAATAATAAAAGATACTGGAAGATGGAAGGACCTCCCTTGCTCATGGATCAAAAAATTTAATATTGTGAAAATGGCTATACTACCAAAAGCAATTTATAGATTTAATGCAATCCCCCTCAAAATTCCAATGTCATAATTTTCAGAAATAGAAAAAACAATCCCAAAGTTAATATGGAAGCACAAAAGACAACATATAGCCAAAACAATCCTCAGTAGCAAAAAAAAGTGCAGGCAGTATTATAATACCTGACTTCAAACTATACTACAGGACCATAATGACAAAAACAGCTTGGTACTGGCATAAAAACAGGCATGAAGATCAATGGAAGTGAATTGAAGTCCCAGAGATACATCTATACAACTTCAACTACCTGATCTTTGATAAAGGTGCTACAGATGTTCATTGGAGAAAAGATAGCATCTTCAACAAATGGTTCTGGGAAAACTAGATATCCATATGCAAAAGACTGAAAATAGACCCATATCTTTCAATCTACACAAGAGTTAACTCAAAATGGATCAGAGACCTCAACATAAAACCAGAAACCTTAAAACTACTAGAAGAAAAGATAAGGAACATGCTTCAACACATAAGCATCGGTAAGCATTTTCTTAACAAGATTCCAATTCCCCAGGAAACTACACCAAGAATCAACAAATGGGATTACATAAAACTAAAAAGTTTCTGTACCACAAAAGAAACAATTAACAGAGTAAAGGGAGAGCCCACAGAATGAGAGAAAATCTTTGTATCCTACACATCTGACAGAGGACTACTTTCTAGAATATACAAAGAACTTAAGAAATCAAACACCAAAATCACAAATAAACCCATAAATAAGTGGGCAATGGAACTGAACAGACATTTCGCAAAGGAAGAAATAAGAATGGCCAATAAATGCATGAAAAAATGCTCAATATCCCTAGCCATTACAGAAATACAAATCAAAACAACACTGAGATTCCATCTCACTCCAGTAAGAATGGCCAAGATTAACAAAATAAATAATAACAAAAGCTGATGAGGATGCAGAGAAAAAGGGATCCTTTTACACCGTTGGTGGGACTGTAAATTAGTTCAACCACTTTGGAAATCAATATGGAGGTACCTTAGAAAACTAAGAATAGAACTGCCATATGACCCAGCTGTACTACTCCTGGGAAATACCCAAAGGAAGATAAGTCATCATACCACAGGGACACCTGCACTTCCATATTTAATGCAGCACTCTTCACAATCACAAGGGTAGGGAATCAACTAAGATGTCCATCAATAGAGGAGTGGATTGAAATATTGTGGTATATATATACAATGGAATATTACTCAGCAATAAAGAAGAATGAAATAATGTCATTTGCAGCAAAAGAGATAGAATTGGAGAACATCATTTTAAGCGAATTAACCCAGTCTCAAAAAGAGAAATACCATATTTTCTCATTAATATGTAAGAGCTAAATCTAACTTAAAGGAAGAAAGAAATTATACATATTTAGACATATAAAAATGAACAATCAAACCTATCTGAAAAGGAAAAATACAAGCAGATCAGAAAGAAGAGGCGATCAGTGGGTGGGAATGGAGGTTGGCAAAGTGGAGAAGGGAAAGGAAAATAATGTACAAGGGTAAAGAGAGAGAAGAAAATCTCAAAATATAGGATGCAACTTTATGAATACATGGAAAAATAGGGAGAAGGAAAAAATGAATGTGAATATAATCCACGATTGCCTGAGGTTTTCATTACTTATTAATTAAAATTCCTACTTTTTTTTTAGTTTATACTGTTCAGTAAAATATCTAAGGTGATGAATGTGTAAGCAAAAGTGATTTAATAGTTGCGTAATGGATGTAGCAAATGACTTATTACTCGGTACCTCACCAACATTATAAATAAAATAAAATATATATTAAAAAAAGAAAATTATAACATTCACCATTCCAAGCTGGAAGGTCTTGAAAGAGACGTTCTCAACCATGGTGGTGAGGATGCCACCTGGAGCACACGATTTCCCTGTAATGTGCAGCTCCCACATGTCAGAGCTGAGCCCCAAGCCAGGAATCATTCTTTAGAGAGGTTCAGAAATCAAAGGAAAGATAATTTTTATCCATGAGTGGATAAAAAAAGAAAATGTAGAAATCCATATAGAACAAATTGCCCTATCCCTTCAGTTCTCCCCCTGGTTGCAAGCTGAAGATGCAGTGTGATTTTGTTCATAGAGATGGGTGAAAAAGATGTGATTTTTTTGTATTTGGTACTGGGGAGTTGAACCCAGGGCCTCACGCATGCTTTGTGTAAGCACTCAACCACTGAGCAGTACACCCAGGACATTTTTCGCTTAGTATTTTGAGACAGGGTATCACTAAGTTATGTAGGCTGCCTCTGGCCTCAAACTTGTGATTCTCTTGCCTCGGCCTCCTGAGTAACTGGGATTAAAGGTGTGCACTACCAAGCCTGTTGGAAGGACATGATGTTAATGAATCTTCTGGATCATAACTGATGTTTGCTGGGCCCTAGTTGGGGATGTTGCTTTATTTGTATGCTAACTTCATAAAGAGACAGTTTTGCTCAGTATTTCAGCAGCTTCAGCCTCACTGAGGTTCAGCCACTTTCATTGCCCTCTTATCCCACCCCCACTTCCTGTGAAGCCTTTTATTTCTTAGCTCTTGTCCTGCAATGTCATGTGGTGGTTGTTGTTAGGTGCTGTAGAGTTGTGTCTGTCTCATAGCGGCCCTCATAGGGTTTTCAATGGCTGATTGTTTCGGGATTGCCTCAGGAGTGGATTGCCATGTCCTTCTCCCACTTTTGCTGAGAATCGAACCCTGGACCTCAAAGACTTCAGAGCAATGCTCTACCAACTGAGCTAAATCCCAGCCTGCAATATTATAAATGATAGGATTTACCTTTCTTTAGGGTTTATGAAGCCTTCTTTCTTAGGGATATAATACTAGAAATCCAAGCCTCTCTATAAATAAATAATATTAACCAAATATGTTTTAAACCAAATTGTGCTTCTTATCTAAATTCCAAATATTGGCAGAGCCCAATTTCACCAGAATGGATCCAGAGCCAGGTGGTAAGCACAGTAACATCTTGAAGAGGAGTCTTTAAAGGCTTGTGCCTGCTTTATTTGTGGTTAGATCATCAGAAAATTTTAAGACCTGTCCACTTCATCACCCTAGTTAAATAACTAAATCCTCATAGCACAAAAAATGCTGAAACATTGCAAAGAAAAATGAGACCCTAAGCTGGGCGTGGTGGTACACACCTGTAATCCCAGTGACTTGGGAGGTAGAGGCAGGAGGATTGCAAGTTCAAGACCAGAGGCAGTCTGCTTAGTTTAACAAGACCTTGTCTCAAAAAACTAAAAAAAAAAAAGAGGGGGGGAGGGGCTGGGGGTACAGCTCAGTGGTACAGCACTTGCAAAGCATGCAAGCATGAGGCCCTGGGTTCAACCCCCAGTATGACCAAAAAGAAAGAAAGAAAGAAAGAAAGAAAGAAAGAAAGAAAGAAAGAAAGAAGAGATCTTAAGGTATCATTACATTTTTTTTTTAATGAAGAAATAGTATCAGAGCTCTGTGAAGACACCATCCAGAAAAGAAGCATACAGACCAAGGAAATTTTGAAACATTTCCCACTCCTTATGCTAGGTGCCTGGAATGGTTAGTTCACTTCATTTGTATTCAAGATCCCCTTCTCCAGCCTTTCTATCAGACCACAGCCCAGTCCACCCTCTTCCCACCATGTCATCAACATGTTGGTTTTGGAATTCCTTGGGTGACAGACGAATTTCTGCTTGTGAATACGGGCCAGCACTGAGTGCAAAAATGCAAATTTTCATTAACCTGGACATTAAAACATAGTCTCACTGTGTTCCAGCCCCTGTAACACTTCTCTCATAGTCTATTTTCCCTTAATTCCAACTGAGAATAAGACGAAGAGGCACAGGTTTGCCTGGGAGGAAGCAGAAGTCAATTAGCAGATGTTACAGGATCAGTTTGCCTGTTGGTAGGAAGGGATCCCTCTGAATTTTCAAGATAAGCTCTATTATATTTGCCATGACCTTGTAAGATGAGGGTTGGTGGACGTAGACAAAGATTAAAGAAATCGCCCAGGCAGGTCGACATGCCCCAGGGTCCCTGGCAATTACACTTTGGGACTTTGGCCCCCTGTCCAGCTTTCAAAGGGAAGCCAGTCCCATCAAGCAGCCTAGCGGAGGCAGCCGGGAAGAAAACAAGCCCCCAGCCCAGAGGTCACCAAACAATAGCATTTCCTTCCTGGGGCTCACATCTCTTCTGTCCACATCTACATCCACAAGGAATCTGGGGATCTACCTCCTACGGCTACCTCTGGGAATACAAACACAGCAGAATATTATTAGCCCTAAAAATAATGAAAGCCTGTCATTTGCAGAAACCTGAATAAGCCTGGACATAACGTTAAGTGAAGTAAGATTGATACAGAAAGACAAATATCACACTTTCTTAATCATATGTGGAAGCTAATAAAGTTGACCTCATAGAAGTAGAAGATAGACTACAGCTTATCAGAGCCTGGGAAGAGTGTGAAGAAGGTGATGGAGAAAGGATGGTTATCAGGTGTGGGGTGCAGTTGGATAAGAGGAATCACTGACAACAATTAATTGAACATTTCAAAATAGCTACTGAAGAGGATTTTGCATGTTTTCAACACAAGAAAGTGAGGTGGTGGATATGCCAATTATCCTGATCTGTCCATTGTACTTTGTGTACATGTATTGAAATAGTACACGGGACCCCACAAACACATGTAATTATTATGTCAAACAAACATAAATAAGTGAAGAGCCAGGCAGGTTAGAGATGTCAGAGGCCACCTGGGCTTCTGTTTCTGTCCTTGGACAGGAGGAATTGCAATTCCTTTTTCAAGGAGATTGGGGCAGACAATAAAAATATTCCTCCAATGAATACACCTAATCATTAGTGCCCACGTAAGCCTGTGTTATCACACTGGACTCCGTTAATGTATACAATTAGTATGTGCTCTTAAGATAAAAAATTTTAAGCTAATGAGATAATCAAAATGCTGGTGGAGAGAGAAAGGTGGAGTTTTCTCCATCTCCTTTTTCAAAACCAGCCTGACAAACCAGGGCCTGAACCGGCTATGCTCACAACAAAATCTGTGATTTCTCCTCTAGGTTCTGGCCTCAGTGCACACATCGCCTGTGAAAATTTCAGTCTGGACTTTGACCTGAAATCAGTACCAATATTCAAACTCAAATTTTAGACACCTTGGGGAAATAGAATCATATGATTTCTTTGAAAAATCTAGGCAGAGAACAATGTGGACATTGGAGAGCCGACCTCACGCCAGAGGATGAGAAGATAAGCACAGGGGTGTGCCAGTCCCCAGTTCTCAAACCTGATGTGTCCCCTGCCTCTGCAGAGGCACCCCGCCTGAGCCTTCTGCGGGGAGCCGGAGCCCGTGGCTCACTGCCTGGGGACGTTCTGACTGTAACCAAGGATGTGCAGGGAAACTACCCCAGAGACCATCGACCTGCATGTTTGGAGGGTCTCACCTTTTATACAAAGATAGGGGCCGCATCTGCGCTTGGGAAGCGGGGAAAGGAGGAGGAAGGCGGTGCGGCAGAGAAGGGCGCCAGGATCCTTGTCCTCCACCCTCCAGGGCTTCAGGGTGAGGGGACAGCGCCACAAAGTCCTGGCGGGTGGGGAGGCCGCCTGGAAGGGGAGCAGAGAAAGGAGATTGTTTTGATGTTGGCTCCTTTGGAGGCCACGTAGCCACGCGTGCTTGCGATGCAGACCACTCTGCGCTGCAGGAAATCTGCCCCAGGCCGTTGTCAGTCCAGTACACGTCCGTCCAACTCTGAGACGAGAGGCCCCTCTCCCTTGCCTTCCCTCAGCCAGGGCAAGCTGTCATGTGCTCCGAGAAGGGTGGCAAGTGGAACCAGTGTGCGTGAGCAGCTGCGGATGAGCGCCTGGCCTCCGGGACCTGAGAACTCAGCGCTCCGTTGGCCAGGCCACCGGGAGCAGAGGCTGCACTGCAGGCCGCGCAGCACAGGGGGAAGCAGCCAGTTCAGAGGACGCAGCCCTGGCGGCTAGCCACAGGGACCCGCTCCACACTGCTGCCTGAGACTCCATCCTGACCTGAGTGACCCAGCCTGAAGAGAGGTCAGTGACCCTTGGTATGGGTGAGGCAGAAGGTGCCACGTTCCAAGAATGTCTTCCTGAGGCAGGAGAGACAGACAGGGAAACCTGGGGGGCGTGGAAAGGAAAGGGCTTCTCTCACCCTGGCTCCCGTCTGAGTCTTACCAGCTGAGCATCCCAGCACGACCTGAAAGGAAAGCTGCTGTGGGCCCTGCCTGCGCAGAAACCAGGGCTTCCCTGAGAACCTCACCAAACCACATGATGGACTGTAATTAAACAGACATAGGTCATTCCCTCAAGACTAAATATAGTGGAAATTTCCATGACTGTCCCAATTTAGGCATTTTAACAATATTTCTTTTTTTTTTTTTTAACCTGTAAATCTATCCTGCTCTACAGTCTCTAAGGTTCTGGGTTCCATCCCTGCACTGCAAAAATGGGAGAAGGAGGTGGCAATCCACTCCCGAGGCAATCTAGAAACAATCAGCCATTGAAAACCCTATGAGGGTCACTCTGAGTCAGACATGACTTGACAGCACCTGACAACAACAACAAATCTATACCAGACATCCACTGGGACCTCCTTGAGCAATGTAACTTCAAAAGCCCCAGATCATACATATAAAGACACCTAAGGGCACTCTCTCTGAACACCCATGGTCCACTCTGGAAGCATGTACGATCTGTCATCCCTTTATCAGATAAACGTCCAACAGCTTCACTTTTTCTGACTTGTCCTAAAATTCATTTTTGCAATGGAGCCAAGGACCCAACATCTCCTGAGTGGATGTCCCAAAAGGGGAACTCTTCAAGGCAGGCAGTAACATTGGGGTACCACACCCCTAAACCCGCTGACATTCCTAGTGAGCTGATGCTTTGAGCCACTGTTACTGCTGCCCTCCTGCAGGCCAGCATGGAACCCAGAAGGGTGAGGCCCATCTTCAACTTATAGCCAGTCCCTGTCAGGGAGCAACCCAAGTGTGTGAGCTTCCCAAGGTGCTCCTGGAGGATGGTTGTGCCAAAACAGGTCCTCCCTAAGACCCATGCTGTCCTTAGGTCTATCATGGAGAAAGGAGGATGAACGTAGCTGACCTGCCATACCAATTCGAGAGACTGACAGTGGTACGTTTGCGCCTATTAAAAATATCTTGTCAAAGCTTTTCGGAAACAAAAGGAGCTTTGGATTCTGGCAGACCTGGGCAAGTCTAGCTGTGGCATCCCTGCTGTGGGACCTGACCTCAGGGACCACATATCCTATATCCTCTTTTGTCTTAAGTTTGAGACAGGGGCTCATTAAGTTGCTCAGGCTGCCTCTAGTGTCAAACTCAAGCTCCTTCTGCCTCCGCTTCCCGTGTTGCTGGAATTATGGGTGTGCACCATGGCAGCAGACCCTTAAGACTCAATTTCTCCTCCTATAGCAGCAGGGATGGGAACCACCTAATACTCAGTACCGTGAAGAGTGAGAGAAATACTGAATTCAGGAGAGCAGCATAACACTTAAGTATTGGTAATGTCTTCAACAAGCGATGGGGACGATCATGTTCATAATAATGACGATTCAGACCAGAGAACTAGATGCTACTGGTTAAAACATTACAGTTAGGCTTTAGGAATACACAGGCACCACTGACAGCACATGCTAAGTGAGTGACAGGCTTTCTCTTATTTTATCTTCACCAGACCCTGAGCTCACAGCCCAATGACAGCCTCGGTGCCGCCAGCAAGTCCACGCTCTGTGATCTCTTCTCTGTAGGTTAAGACTGCTACCTCTCAAAATGGGAAGTTGGAACATTGTCCAGGAATTCACCCTGGAGGGCTTTCCTGCTGCCCAGCACCTGGGGAAGGTTCTTGTCTCAGTGCACCTGCTGGCATCCCTGACTTCCGCCACAGTAAATGCAGTCATTGTCACCATCATCTGGGCAACGCCCATCTCCTGACACCCAAGTGCTTTTCCCTCAGCATTTTCTTCTTCCTTGAGACTTGCCTAACGTGTGCTGTTTTTCCTAAGTTACTGGATATTTTTCTCTTAAGCAGGCAAACAATTTCCTTTGTAGCCCATTTCATACAAGCTTTGGTCACTGTATTTGTGGGAGCAACATGTTCCCACCTCATGGCTGTGCTGTCATGGCCATGTGCACGCCTCTGCATTACTCCCCCATCATGAACCTGAGGACTTGCTTCCTCTAGTCACTGCCTGCTTTGCTGTGAGCTTCACCCTCATCGCTGGTCTAGTGGTGAAGGTGTCCCATTTATCCTTCTGTGGCCCCAATGCCATCTCTCACTTCTTCTGTGACCTTGGCTCCTTAATCCACCTCTCCTGTTCTGACACCAGATCTCTTGAAGTGCTGGCCTTTGGCCTTACTTCATTTATCCTTTTTACGTCCCTCATGATAGCCATCTTTGCATACAGCAACATAGTGGTCACAGTCATGTGACTCCCATCAGCCAGGGAGCAACAGAAAGCCTACTCCACCTGCTTGTCCCACCTCATCATCTTTCTGATGTACAGCAGCTATGTCGTCATCTGTGAAACCAAAGCAAAAGAGCAAAGAGGCTGCTCTTCTGAACACAGTGGTGATGCCCCTGCTGAACCCCGCCATCTACACCCTGCACAACAAGCAGGTGCACCAGGCTCCAGGGGACTATGTGGAGAATGAAAATACCAAGATAAGAAGAAGTCACATGACCTTGGAGCAGTTGTTGTTGTTAGGTGCTGTTCAGTCAGGTCCGACTGATAGCAACCCTGTGTACAACAGGATGAAACACTCCCCAACTCTGTGCCAGGCACACAATATTTTTTATGTTTAAGCCCATTGTTGTAATCACTATGTAAATACATATAGTTGAGAGTCTTCCTTTTTTTTGGTTGACCTCCCAAATATGATGTCCTTCTCCAGAGGTTGGTCCCTCCTGACAACATGTCAAAAATACATAAGATGCAGTCTAACCATCCTTGCTTCCAGTGAGCACTCTGGTTGCACTTCTTCTAGGACAGATCTGTTGATTCTTTTGGCAGTCCATAGTATATTCAACATTCATCTCCAGCACCATAATTCAAAAGCATGAATTCTCCTGTCTCCCTCATTCAATGTTCAGCTTTCATAAACATATGATGCAACTGAAAATACCATAACATGAGTCAGGCACATCTTTGTCTTCATTGTGACGTCGTTACTTTTCAACACTTTAAAGAGATCTTTTGCCATACCTTTTCCCAATGCAGTGCATCTTTTGATTTCTTGACTGCTGCTTCCACAGGTATTGATTGCAGAATCAGGTAAAGCAAAATCATGGACAATCTCAATCTTTTCTACATTTATCATGAAGTTGCTTATTGATCCAGTTGTAAGGATTTTTGTTTTGCTGACATTGAGTCACAATCCATACTATGTGGCTATGTTCTTTGATCTTCATCAGTAAATGTTTCAAATCCTCTTCACTTTCAGCAAGCAGATTTGTTGTCACCTGCATAACACAGGTTGTTAATGAGTCTTCCTCCAGTCATGATACCACCTTTTACTTCATAAAGTACAGCTTCTCAGATTATTTGTTTGCCATAGAGACTGAGGTACAGTGAAAGGACACAGCCCTGATGCACACCTTTCTTGACTTTAAACCCTTGGAGTGGAGAGTGGGAGAAAGCCATTGGTCCCCATTTTGACCGATGTACCATCCGTAGATTTCCATGTAGAGTTTCTGGCACAGCTCTGTGTGTATGTCTCCCTGAAATGGAAATGTCTGTTTTCTTACAACTACATTTTACTTTACTATGGACATCTATCTTCTTCTCAATATTCCACATATTGATGACAGATTTTAATTGCAAAATCCTTTACTAAATTTTTATTCATTCCACTGAGGGAAACCATGTGCTGAAATTACTGAAGTGTATTGATTTACACTCTTTCTTTTTTTTATTAGAAATTTTTAATATACAACATAATGTGATTCATTTTGACATGCTTTTCATTGTGACAATTTTCAGATATGCATTTTGATAAACATTATTCATATAGGTTACCCTTTACCCTCCCCTATGCTTCTCCCCCTCCCCCCTTTCCCATCTAAGTTTCCCATCCAAGTCTTCTCTATCTTTTACTTAGTAGTGGTTTTCTATATGTCCTTGGGTTCCAGTTCTGTTTAAGATAGAAACTTTTCCTGTAGTGGTCTTTGTTTTTACCTTGTTAGAACAATTACAGGCGATTTCTAGTCCATTTATATTGACATCATTCTTATCTTCTCCCCCACCTTTATTATGATCCGACCTTTGAGTAGGATTTTTCCTTCTTGTAATTTTGAATCAGCTCCCTCATATGAATGAGAACATGTGTTTCTCTTTCTGAGATCATGTTCGTTCACTTAAAATAATTTTTTCTAATTCCATCCATTTTGCTGTGAATGACCTTATTTCATTTTTCTTGATTGCTGAGTAGTATTCCATTGTGTATATATACCATGGATTTTTTTATCCATTCTTCTGTTGAAGGGCACTTTGGTTGATTCCATATCCTTGCTATTGTGAAAAGCGCTGCATTGAACATGGAGATGCAGGTGTCTCTGTGGTATGATGACTCATCTCCCTTTGGGTAAATTCCCAATAGTGTTATAGCTGGGTCATATGGTAGATCTACTTTTAGTTTTTTGAGGTACCTCCATATTGATTTCAACAGTGGTTGTACCAATTTACAGCTCCACCAACAATGTAAAAGTGTTCCCTTTTCCCCAAAACCTCGCCAGCATTTGTTGTTGTTTGTTTTATTGATCTTGGCCATTCTTACTGGTGTAAGGTGAAATCTCAGAGTTGTTTTGATTTGCATTTCCCTAATGGCTAGGGATGTTGAGCACTTTTTCATGTGTTTCATGGCTTTATGGACCTCTTCATTTGAGAACTGTCTACTCAGTTCCTTTGCCCATTTGTGTATTG
>VMDO01017096.1:0-45823 GCA_007922755.1 Pedetes capensis | reverse complement strand
AGACCACTCCAGGTGCAATAGATATTCGATATATGAACAATATAAAGCCATATTCAAAAGGTATTGCTTCTGTAATAGATTGGATTGATGGAAATTACAATCAGATGACATATGTTAAGAAATGTAAGAAGATGATTTTCAGTCTAAATCTGTCAAATTGTAAATTTTGGGAAAAGGAACCTTGGAGCCAAAAGGCCCTCGCTGCTGTTCCTATTGAAATTAATTCAATAACATTGTATAAATTTGCATCTTCGATAGTAACTATGATGCCTTTAAAAATTAAGGTTCCTACTAAGTCAACATATGTTGAGGGTACTGTTCTGACTTCTTTCTATAATGGCTATGAAATCTTAATGGATAATGAGGAAAAAATAAGAGTTAAAGAAGGCAAGAAGCCTGTAAAAGCCTTTATGGCACCAACAATTGTGACAGTAACCAATAGCACAGGTATTCCCTATAACCCCCAGGGACAGGCCATAGTGGAAAGAGCCCATAAAACTTTAAAACAACAATTAGAAAGAGAAAAAGAGGGAAGGAAGTGGCAGTACCCACCCAATGTAATACTTAGTAAAGCCTTAACAACTATCAATATACTTAATATTCAAAAACATGAAAATAGGCCCAGAGTGAAAAAGCACTGGGGACAGATATCAAGGCCACCAGAAATTTTGGTATGGTGGAAAGACCCTCTCACTGGAAAGTGGAGGGGGCCTGACATGTTACTAACCCAAGGCTGAGGTTCGACGTGTGTTTTCCGGACAAGCCAATTTGGATCCTGGCGCGAAATGTCTGGAGAGCAAAGGACGCTGAGGGTAGTAACACCAAAAAAGGGGACAAGGACTTGGACAGTGAGCCATGAACTTCTGAACGCCCAGGGAACTATTGCGGAAGAGAGGGCGTGAAGAATGTAAGGGCTGACGGAGGGAGTGGTGAAACTGAGGACAACTCAAACAACGAACCCAAAAGCAATAATGACAGCAGAGAAAACCACCAAACTGGGTGAGGCAACAAAAAGAAAAAAGGGAGCAATGCCAAAAATTGTAAAGGGTACCCTAACACTGTTAATAATGGTGCTCCATTGGCAGCATCTGCTATGCCAATGGCAACAGCTGCAGAGCCAATTATGGTAATAGAGGTAAATGTAACACAGGTAAATGATGCCATAAATAACAGCTGTGTGTATTGGGTGTACGTACCCAACCCACCACTCAACAGGGCGGTTACTTGGGACAACACACTGGTAACTGTTTATGCCAATGAAGTGCCATGGGTAGTGGGACCTTACAACCCAAGATGCCCACTAAAGCCAGAGGAGGAGGTAAAAGTCATCAGAAACTTAGTGTGGGAAGTGAAGGTGTACCTATATGTATAGGGAAAAGGAAATGCACTGCTTGACAGTGGTCGATAAGATCTGGCCAATGTCAAGCGAGGTGACGTTATATGTTCCAGCATTTAAGTAGAGGAAAGCCAAAAAGGTGCCATGGATGCTAAAAGGCATGGATCAGAGCCTATATCAATAGAGTAATTACATAATCAAAATGTGAGGGTGTTCATGGAAGTCCCCGAGAAAAAATGATGGGGTAGGAACACAAGGTTTAGCAAAAGGGCTCATGGAATTGGCACATGCATTGTTAAAAGTATGGTATGGACAACAAACTAATCCCACCTTCACTCCAGGTAACAGAAAAGGCACCTCCACAAGTACACCTGTGGAAGTTGATGGCTACAATTAGACCTCCTTGGGCAGTAAGCAATTCAGATCTTGGTAAAAAGGCTAGAATGAAATTAAGAACTTGTGTAAGACTCCTATATGTAATGTTAAGAGGGGAGAAAAAATGGAACAAGATGGATGGGTCAATCTTTTGTAAACAATGTAATTTGTATGCCTGTGTAAATACCTCTGAGTATGGACTTTAAAAAAGAGAACATCTATTTGTTATGTGTAAGAAAGGGAATTTGGGTACCAGTTAGACAACATCGGCTAAGGCAAGACTCACCAGCCTTGGCCTTGTTCCAGGGAATTGTTAAAAGATTTTTAAAACTGCTATGTTATTTGTTATGATTATTGCTGTATGCCTTATGATTATAATTGTATGTATAGTCACCAGGAGAGTTCAAAATGTAAAATGTGATGTAAATGATCAGGACCTAAAACTCTATAACAGTACAATTATTCAGAGAACATGTCCATCAAATTAAAAAAATTAAAAGAAAAAGAGGGATATGTAGGGAAGAATTGGGAGGAAATTGGCAAAAACTCCCAAACTGGGAAAATTGCATTTGAACATCTGGTTTGTAAATTAGAAATCTAGGGAAAATGAAAGTAACTTGGTTACACATTTGTACAAAACCCTTCCTGATTGGACAATTGGACTGAAAGCTGATTGGCTCAGGCCATTCCATGGGCGAGCTACATAAAGAGCTATGCTGCGGCAGCTCGACCTTTTTGGCACAGCTTTTTTGGCATCCCTTTCTGCGATTTCTCGCCTGTTCCTGCCCGGACCACTGATGAGGAAGCACCTCTCCTGCTGCTCTCCATTGGAACTTTGATGAGGAAAAAACGCTCTCCCAACACAATCATCAACAAGGAAAAGAACCTGCTCTCCGTCTGATCACCGAGGAAGCGGCAGCTGTCTCTTCGTGGCTGCCGAGACGACCAACACAGGTGTTTGTCCCTGGAAGGCAAAAGTGCCTGAGGCTTTTTCCTTTCTCCTGTCTCCACCAGGGTCCCCAGGGCCGCAGGTCTGCGCCACTCACCTGAGGGTCCTGAGTGGATTGTGTTTAGTATCTGTGTGCGCGGCGGCGCAGCCCAACCGAACCTCCAGGCCGGACCTGGAGGCGCGTGCCCCACAGTACACTTGACTGTCACATTGTACCTTTTTATTCTTTTTAAAAATAATATTTTAAAGCAACACTATCCTCTTCATGAGACTAATGTATTTGTTTTGAATAACTTGGATAGTTGTTGTTGTTAAGTGCCTTGGAGTGGGATTTGACTCATAGAGACCCTAAGTACAAAATAACAAAACATTCCCTGATTTGGTGCCAGGCACATGATCTTTTTTATGTTAAAGCCCATTGTTACAGCTGCTGTGTCAATCCATGTAGTTGAGGGGCTTCTTTTTTTTTTTTTTTTTTTTTTTTTTCACTTACCCACCACTGTCCCAAACACAGTGTCCTTATCCAGGCAGGGATTGGTTCCTCTTGACAATATGTCCAAAATACACAAGATGCAGTCTAGCAATCTTGACTTGCAAGGAGCACTCTGGTTGCACAGATCTGTTGGCTTTTTTGAAATTTCATGGGAAGTCAATATTCATCATAGCACAAGTATTCAAAAGAACCAGTTCTTCTCCTGTCAGCCTTATTCAATGTCCAGCTTTCTCAAGCATATGATGCAACTGAAAACCATGACATGAGTCAGGCCCACCCTTGTCTTCAAGGTGACATATTTACCTTTTAACACATTAATGAGGTCTTTTGCAACAGGTTTACCTAGTGCAATATGTGTTTTGATTTCTTGACTGCTGCTTCTGTGGGTGTTGATTGCAGAACCAAGCAAAGCAAAATTTTAGACAACCCCAATCTTTTCTCCATTTATCATGAAATTGTATACTGACCCATTTGTAAGGATTTTTGTTTTCTTTATGTTAAGGTGCCCTCCATACTGAAGTCTGTATTTTTTGAACTTGGATAACTAGTTCCAAAGAAGTTCAAGCCATTTGAAATAAAAACTTAACTTGATATGTTAAATATCAACATCAGAAGAGTTAATCAGTGTAGATACATCTTATATTACAGACATGGGATCTTTTAGACATTAGGCTACTTCTCATAAAGAAATGTGGATGGACAATGATATACTTGTGGAGTTTTCATTAATCTGAAGCAGTTAAGTATTGATCATAATCAGAAAAGAACCATTAAACATTTAAAATCTCAACTAGTTTGCCTTTTCAAATTAAACTATCTGTAATTGTTTCAAATAACTCACTACTTTTCCCAGAGACTCTATATTAGTAAATGTTATTTCTCTACCTGTTGCTTAAAAGTCAAAACCGGCTGATGGTGTGACTCTGGATATGCACAATGCAAAAATAATACAAAGATAAAAATATTAATGTATCAGGGAGAAAAGCACGTCAGACCTAACCAGGTTCGTTAAATACAGAACACAATAAATTTACAAACTGTTTATTACCTGTCAAAATAGTAAATGTCTATATAAAAAGCTTTTGAGGAATTGTAAAGAACATAGAAAGATTCCAGCGAATCAGTAAAAGTGAAAGCTTAGAGTAGGACAAGCTAAAACTCGCCACCTCAAAATTTCAGCTACATTAAAATAGAGGACACAAATATTTCAGTTAAATTCTTTTTGCTCACAGTTATGTGGATGTTAAAGAGTGTTCACTGCATAATAATTTGCTTTCAATCATTTACATGTAGCCCCAAAATTATTGAGAAAAAAATATATATATAGTTGTTATTAGGTGCCGTCGAGTCGGTATCCGTCTCATAGCGACCCTCTATACAACAGGAGAAACACTATTGTCAGTGCTTCTCTGCTGTTCATAGGGTTTTCAATGGCAGATTTATTTTTGGGAGGGGGTTGCCAGGTCCTTCTCCCAGCCTACAGCTTCTGGTATTCCCAGGCGGTCTCCCAGCCATCCAGGTACTAACCAGGCCCGATCCTGCTTAGCTTCCAAGATCTGACGGGATCAGATGCCACAGGGCTATAGCTGCAGACATATATATATATATATATATATATTCCAGACAAATAAGTTTCTACTATACTAAAATAGTTTTTGTGAAATTCCATATTTATGGGAATAGTATTAAAATTCATTTTAGAGAAACCCTTGAATTATTTAAAACAGGGCACATAAGAGGCAAGATCCAGGGCATCTTATATAATCTTACAGCTATCTTTGAAGCTTGTCTTGGTAATAGCATCAAATTGTTAGAAGAGTTCAGTCTCACAGTAAACTTATGTGAACATGGATTATGCTTTTGTATTGTATTGAGAGAACTCTTTAGCCTCAAAAGTTAATATGACCTAAATTTAGGGCAATTTATGGATACTACAAGTGCAGGGACGAGATATACCTTGTTCAAGCTTTAGCAGATCCAGATACCTTGAACATTCTGCTTCCTTAAGTATGAAAAGCTTTGTGTCATGGAAAGCATGTGTGACTAAAAGGCTCCTTTCTCACTGCATGCTTGTTCCATCCCTGCCAAGCACATGACAGACAGCACGGTGAAATGCTTTGTTATGCAGCATCTATTCTGCAGATTGACAGCACCAACACCTAGGATTCATTAGAAATCAACCTCTTTCCCAGATCTATTCAATTTGAGTCCATGTTAGACAAGATCTGGGGGTTATGGTCTTAGGAAACACTGATTTAGTTATTAAGAACATATATTATGAAGTCAGAATAGCTGGGTTTGAGTGCACTGTCTACTTACTAAATAGGTAACTCTAGAAAATTGACTTAACATTTCTGTACCTTGTTTACCTCGTCTTATAAAGAAAATAATACAAGTTGTGCACACTTAATAGAAAAATATAAATCAAAAATCTCCCCAATCCATAAGTTGATTTTGCTGGTTTGATGCCTCAGTTGTGGAAAATTCCACATCTGATATTTTTACTGCTGTGTTTAAAGCTAGAAATACTGTTTAAAGAATTTATTTTATTTTATCTTATTTTCAGTACTGGAGGGTTGAAACCAGTGTTTTGTACAAGCTAGGCAAATATTCTACCACTGAGTTATACCTCCAACCCCTTTTTTTATATTGAGTCAGGGTCTCCCTAACTTGCACACACTGCCTCTGGCCTCAGAGTTGTGATCTTCCTGCCTCAGTCTCCCACGTGGCTGGGATTGTAGATGCATGCCATAGTGTCCAGCTTAAAAGTATTGATCTTTGATGTACTAATGATTGAGAACACTCATTTACCCACTGACTATGATGCTCATTTAAGTCAGAATATGTATTTTTCAATGCTGTGGAGGTCCTTGTGAATCATCACTGAATGGAGTGCATCTCCCTGCCCTTTTTGTTCACACATTTATTGTGAGTGAAGTCACAATGGATGCTGATGAAAGGTTGTAATCCAATATTGAGATATTCAAATATGTAATTTTGCTAATACTATTTGTTTATTTTGTGTATTCATCTCTGAAATTTAACATACCTAGTTTTTGCTTAACAAATAGTTTGAAAAACAATCTGAATAATTCCAGAAGTACCATATATGATTTCAGGTCTGAGGCTTCAAAGCTAGTTTTATAAGGGCATTACTAAAGAATATATATATTTTCATCTCAGTGTTGTAGGGTTATAGTAATAAGAATTAAATATATTGGAATAATGGGGCAAAATGTATGAATATAGATCCAGCATCATGTACTCTCTTTTTGTTTTCTTATTTCATTTTTACCCAACAAAAGAAATCCTATACTTCAAAATTTAGTTTATTTTCAATTATGATACAAATATTTCCATATTACTTCACTATAAAATTCACTTCCAATTTTACCCAAAGTTCCATGGATTACTGGAATAGGAAAAATACTTTCCTTTTCATAAATAATGAATAAAAGAATAAGAAGAATTATTCTAATGTGAACTTTCTTAAGTTTAACTTGCAACTTGTTTGGGGGAAAAAGGCAATTTAGATTTTAGCAACCAAAACTATTTGAAGAACAGGGCAAGCCATTTGACAAATGGAAAACATTGCCGGTTTATCCATCCCTAAGAAAATGTTAAATTGAGATGAATTCTGTAATAAAATTAATTTAAATATCTTTTTGCTCCAATGAATGCAAAAATACATAAAGGGGGAGAGAAAAATAACTAACAGAAATAGGCTTGAAATTTTTGCCCTATCCAATTTAAGTAGGCTATTTGTAACAAATGTACATTAAAATAATAAAATGATAAGTGCGAGAAGTGTGAAGGTAAAAATTCAAAACCTTAAAAAGTGAATGAAGTATGAATTGTTCTTTTTCTGGAGTAAACAAAAGAAAAATTTACTATAATTTCCAAGTGTGTCAAGAAATATGGCTAGAAATATAAATGCACTTGTATATCAGATGATGTGAATCCAGCCTTCAAGGAAATCACCCTGAGGCTTTGATTTTGGGAGAATACTGAAAAGTTTTAGTGTTTTAGATTGATATTGAAAGCCTTTTTTTCTTTATTTTTCATTAGTCACAGATATATATGTCACATGAGAACTACTCAAATGTATAGTAGGATATGTAAATTTATTTGACTTGTAATCATTTATATATATATATATATATATATATATATATATATATATATAGTGTATATTTGTAGGTATCAAAACATCGTCTTGCAGACTTTACATGTATGCAATCAAAATAAATTAAAATACAGTTTTAAATGTTAATCTGAAAATTCTTTATTGATGAAAACTCATTATAAAAGAACTCTATATGTTAGTTTGTAGAACCACCTTTAGAGTCAGTTTTGAATATATTTATTAAAACATGTTTTAATGTCAGATATATAAGATCAAGTGATAGAGCATCCTTAGGACTAAAATGAAGAACAAACAAACAAAAAACAAAACTCTGAAGGCAAAAAACTTGGTACAACTGAAATGAGTTTTTGGGGATAACAGCTACTACATATTATTTTTTATAACATACTATCCTCCTATCCCAAAGTTAGTAAATAAAACATGTAAAAATGTTACCTATAGATACACAATAAAAACATTTAGAGTAAAAAAAGTTAAGTTTTATTTGCTTTTAGTTTCTATTAGTGATTTTATGAAATAGTAAGGTGCTTATTTATTTATTTATTTATTTATTTATTTATTTATTTATTTTCCAGTACTTGACAGTTGAACCTAGGGCAGTACAGGTTCCTCACCTGTGCTCCGTCACTGGCTGCACCTCCATCCCATGTTTTAATTTTTTTTTATTTTAAAGTCAGAATCTCACTAAGTTTCACAGGCTGCCTTTGGCCTAGAAGTCATCCTCCTGTCTCCCCCTCCCAAGTCCCTGGGATTACAGACATGAACGACTTTGTCCAGCTGTAAAGCTAAGTTTTTAAAACATATTTTCTGTAGAGCTTAATCTCAGGATGATGAATATATTTATAAATAATTAGATACAACGAAAAAACTTGTTCAGTAACCAAAGTATTTCCCTAGGAATACTTATTTTATACTGATTCCAAAATCTCACACAAAGAAAGACTTTTAAATAATATATATACATGTATATATATATACATATATACATATGTGTATATATATATATATATATATATATGTATATATGTATATGTATATACATATTAGGGGTTGAACCCTGGGCCTCATGTACACTAGCCAACTTCTCTGTCACTAAGCTGCACCCCTAGACCCTTTTTTAATTGCTTTTATTTTGAGACAGAGTCTCATTAAGTTTTGCAGCTGCCTTTAACTTCAAACTTGGGAATCCTCCTCCTTAGCCTCTCAAATCACTGAGTTTACAGGTGTGTGCCTTGGCACCCAGCTATTTAAAAAAAAAACAAAAACATATAATCATTACTAATTTTGATATGATTTATTAAGGTTAAATACTTTTGTATATATTTGTATGACCACATCCTGAATTTCACTTATTTATGTATTCTATGTGTGTGAACTCAGGAATTTATCCCTAAGAGGATTAGATCACAGAATGGATTCTATATGTGTGAACTCAGGAATTTATCCCTAAGAGGATTAGGTCACAGAATGGATTCTTAAAGTCATTATTATTTTTACTCAGGAGGCAGAGGCAGTAGGATGGTGAGTTTGAGGATAGAGGAAGCCTGGTAATTTAGTGGGACTCTGTTTCAAAATAAAAATAAAATGTGAGCAGGTCATTGGTAGGTAATTTGCAAAAAACGTGTGTGAGGCTCTGAGTTCAGCCTTCCAGTACCAGAAAATAAATCCAAATCAAGTAAATACATAAATAAGTGAATGATTGGACCTAGTGAGTTGATCTAGTTAGATTTGCTAGCATCAGCTGTTACCACAGTTTTAATAAATCTGTTAAAATAATAAATATTAAGGAAAAATATTAAACTGCACTAATAACCAACAACTAACATTTTATTTAAGACCTTAAGGAGTCAAGGAATGAGAGGAATGAGTATCTAGAAGCAAAGCACCTCAGGTAAAGGACGTAGCATGTTTCAAAGACACCAGGGAAAAAGATTGCTTTGTCTTTTGCAGTAGAATAGTTGCAGTGAATGGGATAAGAAGGATGAGACTTGATGAAGCCAGATTGTAGACAATGGACCAGGTCACTGTGAAAACTTTGGCTTCTATCCTGAGTGATATGGGAGGCCACCTGTTATACTTGGACTTACATATTAAAGGCCAGTTTTCCCAGAGGATAGAATAGAGTACAGGCATCAGCATGGAGCAGAGGGCACTGCAATAACTTAAGGTATGACTACCACTAGCTCGTCACACTGCTACACGTAGTAAGACAGTCAGACTGTGGACATAATTTAAACCTGATATCAAGAAAACTGGCTGATAGTTTGGATGTTTTGAATTCATTGTTCATATTAATAACTTTAAGACCACAAATCCACTTACTTTAGGTCCTCCTTTCTTGACATAGACTTTTATAAGCAAATATGTTTCCCAGTTTTCCTGATAAATGATTATTATGATTCAATAACAGAAAATAGCTTCAGTTCCATGTGACAGCTGCCTCCCAAACAAACTAAGAAGTTAATCCATGACATGGTTATCACAATAAGCAGAAAATTAGGCAAAATAAATAGAAAAACAGTACATATTAAGCATGATTTTAAAACTCGTTATTAAGGCACCTAGTTTTGTATAGTTCTTTTTTTAGTCACTCTGGTTAATTTTACTGTGCATTCTATTTTAGCCTTCTGCTATAGTCTTTCCATTTTCCTTATGGGAGAGATATAAAGATATTTTTTCTTGAATTACTTTACTTAATGAGTTTTCTCATTTTTTATGGCTTATACCTGCTTTACCTGTCAGACAAACTCTATTTTAAAATCCCTCTCCCATAATTTTCTTTCACAAAGTGGCGCAGAGAGCCACATTTATTTATTCAACTACTTGAAAACATCACATTGCACCAGATACAGTGGTGCAAACCTGTAATCCCAGTGACTCAGGAGGTGGAGGCAGGAGAAACTCAAGGTGGAGGCAAAGCCAGAGGCAGCCCGTGTAATTTAGTGAGACCCTGTCTAAAGACAAAAAAATGAAAAAGGGACTGAGGATGCACCTCGGTGGTAGAGCACTTACAAAGTGTGCATGTGACCCTAGATTCTGCCCCAGAGCACCACAAAGAAGAAGAAGAAGAAGAAGAAGAAGAAGAAGAAGAAGAAGAAGAAGAAGAAGAAGAAGAAGAAGAGAAAAATGTCATGTCTACTGGGTTTGTTAACTGTTCAGTATCTATGAAATGTTGTATAATGTTATATGTTAAAATTAAGATTTCCTAATAAATTGTTGGAGCTGGGATTTAGCTCATTGGTAGAGCTCTGCTCTGCAGTCTCTGAGGCCCCGAGTTTAATTCCCAGCACCACAAAAATGGGAGAAGGACCTGGCAATCCACTCCCAAGGCAATCCTGAAACAGTCAGCCATTGAAAACCCTGTGAGGGTTGCTATGAGTCGGATACCAATTTGACGGCACTAACAAAAACAACAAATAAATTGTTATTGGCTATATCTAAAGTCTTTTCCACATTAATATTACTTTGTGACATTGAGTGCATTACTTTGTATTTCTCATTACCAATTAACATGAAAGACTAGGAAAAAAAATTAACAGATCCTAATAATTGTGAAAGGATTACATCAGGCCAGTTTAACGAACAGCACGCTGTGTTAACTCAAGTGACGGTGATGCAGAGGACATCTTGGAGGCACTCAACAATATTTTGTGTCCTAATTGCCTGCGTAGATACCCACAGGCCCATCAAAACTCTTAACTGTGTATTTCTTTGCTTCCTTTATGTCTCACAGTTTCTGAGTTTTCTTTTTCTTGAATGGACCTGTCCTAACAGTTATTCAATGTTTTTTTAAATGGGCAGAGAGAAGAAAATAGAGCTATGGGAAAAGAGGGCACCTTAAATTGCACACAAGAAGGATCCAATCAAAGATTGACAATTTTCTCCTCTTACCTCTATCTACTTTTTGGCTCTTCTAGCCATTACCAACCTCTTGTGATTTCCTTTCATCAATGTTTATTGCCAAATAACCAGGAGTGTTTGATGGGGTCATAGAACCCAGCATAATTTCTGGACAAATTAAGGGATTAGAATCTCTGTGCTGGTCAGATTTCCATGACTATAAAAAAATACTACTATCTCTTGCATTCTAGCTATGGGGAAGCCAGTTTTGCTCCTACCAAGCTATCTCACCATGATGTGCTGCTGCTTTACCATAGGTTCAAACCAAGAGAGCCAACTACTGATCAACTAGAACATCCATATCTATGAGCCAAAATCTTTATAATAGAACTTCAAGTGACTAATTTTCTGAAATCTCTCTGTGTATGAAAGACCGATAACCTCCTTTTTGATGATGTGTTGTAGTTGTTGTTGTTAGGTGCCATCGAGTTGGCATCTGACTCATAGTAACCCTATGTAAAACAGGTGAAACACTATTGTTAATGCTTCTCTGTTATTCATAGGGTGTTCAAGGGTTGACTATTTTTGGGGAGTGGATTGCTCAGTCCTTCTCCCAAGCCTACAGCACCTGGTGTTCCCAGGGGGTCTCCCATCCAAGTTCTAACCAGGTCCAACCCTGTTCAGCTTCTGAGATCTGATGGAATTGGATGCCACAGTGGTACATCTGCAGGCTCTTGGTAATATATCTTATTAATATTTCTCAAAAATCTAATATATTTGAGAAAAGGGAGCAAAATGAGAGAGTAAATAAATTAAAGAGAAAAATAAGAAAAACAAAATGATTTAGTTGGGAGAAAATAACCTATACAAGGCTAAAAGAAAAAGGAACTGGAAGGAAATGTATGTTTATATCTGATTACATGGATCATTTTCAGAAAAACACTATGGATAAGGCAGACTGTATGCATCATCAAGGAGAAATTCCAGAAAATGTTAAAGAGAAAATAAAATTATTTTACATGGCTTCTTCATCAGGAATTGGAATTCTCATTAGTAGAAAACCTAACTTCAAATCTAACAATGCAAATCTTGATTACTGTGTCATTTGAGTTTGTGTATTTGAAATCATTCCTATGAAATTTACATTTTAATATCACCTAAATCAATAAGTGGTACCTAATGATATATAATTCATTGATTTTGGTAGCAGTTGGTTTCCACATGTTCTGGAATCGGCATGCTGTTATGAGGAGGTATTCTTCAGGAGAGAAAATGCATTTTACTATCTATGAATCTTATCATTCTTTTCCCGTTATTTCACCTAAATGGTTGGCTAAGACAAACTGTGTATTTACCACATTTTACTCCTTTAATTTTTCCAAAATTGCTTTGGGTAAATGTATAATAACAGTTGATGGAAGAGTACAGAATCATAGTGAAAAAAAAATCTCAGTTTCTGACCATTATAGATTATATCAAAATCATTTAAAAATATACCTGGGTTTAAATATTACTATAGGAAGTTCAAACTTCTCTGATGTAAAAGGTTATGATGAAAAAATGTCAAAATTCATAATCCATGGGGCCAATAGATGTACAGGCTAATCACATTCAATATTTTTGAGGTCAGGATTCATATCTGAGTCTGAATCAATATTAATAGTCCTTCTCAGGACTTGGTAGATGAAAAACGTTTTTTGAAAAAGGAAGAGGTTCTTTTACTTTTATTAAATAGTAGTTAGTGGGCTCCACTTTCCTTGGATTTAAAAAGATAGTGTAGAAATGGCTGTACTTATATTTCATAGTATATAAGAAGTGCTTTTGAGAAAAGATATTTCTACTTTATAGGGGACTATGACTTCAGAGTAATAGTATTTTCATTCACTTCAATATACAGCTTCCTTAGAAATCTAAAAGTGTTAAAATATACTATCTCACGTGTCTTCATAACAATCCCATTAGGTTCAAATAGATTCCAATTTGATAAATCTTAGAAAAACCTATTTCAAATGAAACATCCTTATTGTTCTCCAATTATGGACTGATTTAATCCTCAACCAATCTCCTTTGTGAGGAAGGGTGCCCATGAGTCACTGTTTCTTAGTCTAAATTCAGAGATACAGCTACCTTACTTCCCAGTCTTGGGACAGGTGAAATGAAGGACACAGTGAACAATCCTTTCAGTTTCAACACACTCTTCCCCCTAATTTACCTGTTGGCTTTTTTTTTTTTTTTAGCTGTTTAAGGAGTACACTATCTTGCCGATAAAAGGAGAGAAAGCAGAGCAAGGGATAAATTATTTTTCTTCTAATCCTACAGCTTCAGATAATTTTCATGTGAGATAACTTTAAAAGCATTAAAATCATCGGTGCATTAAAAACACCAAGAAACATCTTAGAACAACCATATATTTCTTATTATCCATCAGGCACTATATAATATTACTTTCATTCTTTATGGAAAAAACTCTGCAATTACTGTTTATTGGGAGAGCATGAAATAATTTACATATTATTTATGTTGCCCTGAATTTTCATAACTGCCACTCTGCTTACCCTGTAGCATATAAAATAGCTGGTCCTTGTAAAACACATGGATTGGCTGTTACTATCTCTAAGAGTACATAAAGGATATATCATTATTTCACAAGTAAGTAAAACCCAGAGAGTTGAGTGGCAGATCTATATTTCATGAACCAGCATGATTCAAACGTCAATTACTTTTTCAAAATATAAACTGAAATTTTATTCTCTACTCATTGTAAAAACAATACTAAGAAAATAAGTATATTAGATAATTATTAGGAACTTGTAGGAACAACTTTGAATTTTTTACAATATTTTTTAAACTGTATTTTATATTCTAAAGAAAGCAAAAACCAAATAAACATGTCATTTTTGGTTTATGGGTAAAAGTGAGTATTCATCAGCAAAATAACTTTGCTTGCCAAAAAATTCTTTGTCTTCATTTGTTTTCCTACCTATTTTACCCCTCAGAAAAGGTTTACAGCAAGAAGAAAAAGATCAAGAGGCCTTTGAGAGTTATTCCATTCTATTGCTTGTGGCTGAATTTTGGTCATATTTTGTTTGTGTTCCTATAGCTTAAAGTTCTACTTGTTTCTGAGTTGTCTGATTTTCATCTAGCCCTATAACATATTCCTATTGTTGAAAGTAGGACAGTGTTTTTTATTTTAAATTTTTAAGACACATTCTTGATACAAAACCCAGACTGGACTTCAACTAGAGACCCTCTTGCCTTAGCCTCCTAAGTGCTATGATAATAGTTGTACATCATCATGTCCAGCTATGACATGACCTTATCAATTGATTCATTAAATCAACACTTTTATTTTTCACATCAATAATCTTACCTGGACCTCAGGCTATGTCCTTCCCTCATAGAAATTAAATTCAAAATCCTAAAGCAAATCATTTGGGGCAATATACCTGGGAATTTACCAGATTGGTTTTTCAACATATATATTTTATTTCAGGTTTGTTTATGTAATGCAAGAGAAGAAACAAACTGAATATGTCTATTTAATAGAGCCTCTGAAAGCTCCAACTTTCTATTATTGAAGACAAGAGCTGTCAGGGTGCAAACACTGAAAAGATACATGCTGCTCTCTGCTCCGTGATGTAAGTAGAACAGTCTCGGACAGAGTGGTCAATACAAGACAATGGAACAGCCAGCATAGAGAGGGAGGCAATTAGTTGCTCAGATGTTAATTCAATGTCACAAAGAAGTAAAAAGGGAAAACAGTAGAGCTACAGAAATCCTGTAAACATTATGTAGATGGTAGACGACGGACAAATGAAAAGAAATATATTTTCAATTCACATCATGCTTCATTTGATTGGAGATAGCATAGCATTACAAAATTGCTTTTTAAAAAATTTTTGTAATAGAAGAAAACACAGATATTTCTACCCAAATCAATCATTTATTTTCTCTATCAGCCAACATGTTTAGATAAAAAGCATACTGCAAGTATAGAGATTAAGATTTATATTTTCTTGCAAGCTAAATCAGTTGTTATAAATACTTCTAATTCAATATTATAAGAAAAGGAAACTGAATAACATAGTAAGTCCCTTTCAAGGTGTCTCTGAGGGAAGTGACTTCAGGAACTCTTTCTCAGACTAGACTTGCTTTGCAGCCCAGAGGAACAACAAGTGGATGGTTTGAAATCAGTCTCACACCTTTCCTCTCAGGATCCAATTACCATCCATATTTTAAAGTGTTATCTAGATAACTTCACCATTTTTTCTCTTTTAAAGGGAAAAACCAATTATTTCCATATTTTAAAGTAAAAGTTCAAATTATCTTAAGAGAGCAGCAATTAAGTCTGAAAAGAAAATGTACCCAAGTCCTTGGGAATCAAATCTGCTCAGGCTCCCCAAGTGTCATTATGTTTAAATTCCGATGCTGCACCACTAAGAGTTGAATTAAGTTTGGAAGCATAATTAGAATTACTACCTCCAGAATTAATTATCTAGATCTCTCTGTCTCAAGTCAGTAAGAGGGTGAAAGCAGATAAAGGATCGGTTGAGATGGGAGAAAAACATGCGGTCCAACAAATACACCATACTTACTAGATTCAAGAGCAGTCCTCTCAACCTACTTAAACTGAATTTGCATATCCCACATTGATCAAAAATTTTTCATCTCTTCAAATTCTTACTAATGTTCCTTTAAAAACAGACTGTGACATCTGAGATCCAAGCTGTTCCTTATATAAATCTCAAGAGCATGATAACAAAAGACTCACAGAGGCAAAAATTCATATTCATTCCTTATGGCATTTCAGGCTCACAAATTATTTTATTAGTCTTTCTGAGACTATGCAATGGCAACATTCACTTCAAAGATGAAGTTTGCATCAAACTAGAAGCCAAGCAATTCATTTAGTCAGCCACAAAATCCCATGATACTTTGAACTTAGACAAGTATTTTTAAAAGTAATTCTGCACAGGTACTGTGAGCATACTTTTGGAATATAGAAAGTGACTAATAAGTTTATGAACCACTCAGCTAGCATTATTAATGTTTCTTTTGCTAATGAAGTCAAAATGCCTTATGGTTTATATACTTCAGGCTACATGTGTGAGGAGTTAGCACACAATTAAACCATTCATTTCATAGTTAAAAAAATATTTATTACACAATGCTGCCTAAAGGCATACAATCTGTCATCGTTTAGGTTGTATTGAGGACATGCTCTTCAGATATAGAATTGCATTACCCAATTAGAATTAGCTTTACAATTTCAAGGGTTATTTTTAAATCATGCAAATAAAAGTTATCAAGAATATATAACTGCAATGAAACACTTGGTAAGAGCTAATATTGATTGTCATATAAAAGGAAAGTTAAATATCCTTAAAATTATTTTCATATCCTTTGGATTAACCAAATATATATATATATATATATATATGTATATATATGTATATATATATATTCAAAAAACTGACTATAATACATAGTGTTTAATCACTTCATTTCACATAGTGCTGACAGTTAATTTTCATGATATCTAGTAAAACATAACATTGTTATTTGATTTTACTTTAGTGCTGCATTGATACCAGTCCAGGCAAATATAATATTTCAGCACTAGTTTCATGTATCATCTCACAGCAAAGGTGTTTATTAATAGGCCATTAAAATATCCGTGTCATGTTTATCTCAAAAATTTATTTGCAATATGTGTAGGCTCATCTCTGACAAGTAGTCACTTTGGGAAGGGCCATTGATTAAACTAATTCCAAATGATCCACATGCTGCTAGAAGAAATATAACATGTGAAAGCATTTTTCTTCACACACTGTATCTGCTCTTGGTCTCTTCATTTCTTTCAGTACTTCTAGGCTCATTATGTTGACAATATGTCTTCATAATCAACTCAAACTTACCATACTTCCTAGACCTTTATTCCTACCAAGAGCTAGCATTTAATTAATGCCCTTTGAATAACTTATTGTTCTCATTAGAAAGATTATTTTGCTTCTTATTCATTGATAACTTTATAACATAAAAAACACATTCTAATGTAAATTGCTATTATATGAGTAGATTGACATTGTATATTAAATAATGTTACCCAATATTGAGAGACTATGTTAAAAGTTCCTATGGTCAATTTTTGTCTATTTTAAAACATTTGTCACATATCATTTATAAATGTTACCTTAACTTTCTTACATCTGTGGATGTGGTTTTCTTTATCTATTTTCAAATAACTGCCTTTTATAAAAAGGGAGATTTATGAATTTATTCACAAAAGTATTGTGGTAGGATGAACAGAGAATTTTTATAACTATTTTTATAAATGCACTATAAATTGATTTTAATTTTTTTTTAAACATCAACTAATAGCAAAGTCTATTGTTGTTGCTTGGGCTGGGATTTAGCTCAGTTGGTAGAGCGCCACTATGTAGTCTCTGAGGTCCCGAGTTCAATTCCCAGCACTGCAAAAATGGGAGAAGGGCCTGGCAATCCACTCCTAAGGCAATCCCAAAACAGTCAGCCATTGAAAACCCTCTGAGGGTTGCTATGAGTCAGATACCAACTCGACGGCACCTAACAACAACAACAACAAATTATTATTACTTACCAGACTATATATGCAATTTCCCTATGCCTCTTTGCTGAAAATGCAAGTTTCCATGTACATTCATCATTTTTAGAAACTCTCACTGCCAAACACTGCATTTGAATTCAAGAAAATATACTGGCATAATAGGACTTTTTAAATTGATTATTATTTTATAATTGCTATGCAAAATTTGATTATTTATTTAATCATTGGTTTTTTTTTTTAGCATATTCTAGCAGTAGTTAGGATGCTGAAGGAAAGAATAAGGTATTTCTTTTCCTGATTAATAATTTCAAGGGATGTAAGGGTACAAAAGGGCTGGGATTTAGCTCAGTTGGTAGAGTACTGCTCCACAGCCTCAGAGATCCTGAGTTCTATTCCCAGCACCGCAAAAATGGGAGGACGTGGCAATCCATCCCTGAGGCAATCCAGAAACAATCAGCCATTGAGAGACCTTTGAGGGTCACTGAGAGTCAGACATGACTTGACGGCACCTAACAACAACAAGAAGGGCACAAAAATAAATCACTGTAACATGGTAAAAAAAAAAAAAACAAGTGAAAAATAGATATTTACAAACTAAAAAGTAAGCATGGAAACTCTAACAAATACTTAAGTCTTTATCAAACACTAACCTGGATTCACTGAGAGGCAAACATTGAGATGGTATTCCTTTGCAGGAAATTTCCTAAGGAAAATGCCAGGGAGGGAAGATGAAAAGACTACTATATCTATCTTTAGTGTCAATTACACTTTTTAGGGATATATACATGATAGATTCCATGTTGCCATGGTAAACTCCTTGTGTCACACAAGTTTCAGACTAGCTGCTCCATGATCCCCAAGGACTTTTCTTTCTGAGGGGAAATAGAAGGAAGATACTTTTAGGATAAACTATAGCCTCCTGACTGCAATTGATCTAAGATTAGCAATTCATTTGCTGCTTCTTCCACAATCCTTTCCAATAAACTTCACCCACCTGGTGATGCGGCATTTTTGAGATGTCCAATGTCTTGATTAAGATATCCTCCTTAGGTCAGGATTGTTGTACTATTCTAATCAGAGTTATAATTGGGAGAAAATGTAGCAGAAGGGAGCCAAATGTATCATCTAGGTTCCAAATATATTGGCCCATGGTCCTGTTTTAGAAAGTTGTGTTACCTCTTCTTGTCGATGAGGATAAATTACTCCTGCTGCATGGTGTCACCTTGCCTCCCAGTCCCTAATAACATGCTGTGCAAATTGTCCTGACAGCATGGTAACAGATCCCCTAGCAAGAAAACAGCTATAAGGGACAAGACTGCAGAGACAGGAAGCACAAAACCCTCCATTGAGTCACTGGAAGTAATGACAAGTGCATATCTTTATGCCTCCCTACCTTGAATGCCAGACCTATCATTCTTTCTATTTGGAGTATAGCACCATAAAGAACTTGCTAATTTCATGCAAATATTGCATCCTTTTAAAGTGCCCATCCTGAAACTGGCTCTTCAGATGTACTTTTCAGAATGATGTGAAACTGGCTGCTTCTTTATGCTGAGCTATAATTCAACTAGTAGATCCCATTGTCATTGTGTCTCTTCTGTACTCCCTTCACTGCACAGTTTGATGCTTTGTCAGATGGTATGACATGCCTCTGGGTCATTCATGCTTTAAGCACCTCCAGTGCTGTATCTGTTTCTTGAAACATCTCAATTGATATTATATCAATTCCTGGAGACTCGTGTTTCACCAATGAATTCAAGCAGCTTCCACCTCTTCTTTGGTTACTATTGGCTCCTGATCATATACACCCTCTTGAAATGTTTGATCATCAATTCTTTTTTGTATAATGACTGTGTATTGCTTCCATCTTCTTTTGATGGTTCCTTCATCATTTAATATTTTTCCTGTAGAGTCCTTCACTATTGCCACTCAAGGATTGAATTTTTTCTTCAGTTATTTTAGCTTGAAAAAATACCACCGTGTGCTCTTCCCTTTTGGTATTCTATCTCCAGCTATTTGCATGTGTCATTTTAGTATTTGATTTTGTCTTCTCAAGCTGTCCTTTGAAATCTTCTGTTTAGTTCTTTAAGTGTTTCATGTCATCCTTTTACTTTAGATGCTCAATGTTCAAGGGAAAGTTTCAAAGTCTCTTTTGACATGTTATTAGGTCTTTTCTTTATTGCCATCTTTTTAAATGACCTTTTGCTTTCTTCATGTCACATAAGAGGAAAAATGAACAGATGCCTCAATAATAGTTATAGAATGAGCAAACATATTTGTTTAGGAATATCTGTATACAGGTATATGTGTAAAAAAAGACCAAAATTGGCTTTCATAAGTTGCTACCAACCACATTTTAATTAGCTAAAATTCAATGGAAATTGTTGTATATTTGAAAATACTCTTTTTTATCACCTTAATTTATGAATGTTTGTGGGATACAGAGTAATAAGACTTATGCAGTTTTTGTTATGTAACTATTATATCGCTTTTGATTGCTCTTTTATTAACTTACTTTGGGGCAAGGGAGGAACAATGTGGAAGGATAAAAATGGAAAGGATAATCACAAAATAGATGATACAACAATATATGTACATGGAATGAGGAGTAGGGATTATAACCCCAAGATGCACCTGATTTATTTTTACTATGTGTTAATCAAAAGGTTCTCTGAAAAATAGTTTCATTCTAAAGGTGGCCTTAAGAGGATGTGGATGTTTTTTACATCTGGGCATAATATATCTGCTTTTGCATTATGATAATAATGTTCTTCCATTATAAGGCATGGATTGAAATAAAAGGCAATAGTGTCAGTGGGAAAATGTGCTCTGGATCCTGTACATTAAATGTCTATGTGATGTTTTGAGGTCATGTATATAAATATTGAATGATCATTGAGTTCACTGACATACAATTCAAGGTCACTGCCAGGAATACCACTGTTCTCCACTGTACTTGTTAATAAGAGATGTATATTTAAGGATATTTCTATCACTGTAGAAGGAAATAAATTGAGTCATGTTATGGTAATATGAAAATTCTAAATGTATACCATTTAAAGAACTTTTTTTAAAAAAAATTCTTGTACATACTGGCTTGCTAATAGAAGGATTGACTGTAGTTCCTTAGAAGGGAAAAAATAGGCACTGTGCTTTAATTTTTTCTACAACTGCTATAGGGACAATATTCAATGGTACAGGAAAAATTAACTTATAAAGCTAGAATATCAATATAAAATATATTTTGATGAGTAAAAAAGAGCTATAGTATACATATGGTAGCTGTGGTGTAGCTCATTTGGTAGAGAGTACTGCTCTGAGCTCTCTGAGGCCCTGAGTTTGATCCCTAGCACTGCTAAAATGGGAGAAGGATATGACAATCCACTCCCAAAGCAATCCCAATACAATCTGCCATTGAAAACACTATGAGGGTATCAGAGAGACCCTCTGGACCCAACTGGACTGGATAACACATAGATATACTAATCAAAATGTAGTTAGAATATAAAGATCAATATAGATATATGCTCATGTAATTTTTGCTTTTAAAATTAAATTTCACAGTAAAATTTCTCTTAGACTAAAACTTGGCTGACAATCTTTCACTACAGATGGGAAAATGCATTTTTAAACTATGTGTATGTGTGTGCATATGTATGCAGATATGAATACATATAAAACATTCATTAGAAAAGAATTATGAAAAAAGAAAAGAATTATAAATGAAAGATATTTGCAATTTTGGACTCTATTCCTATGATTCCTTTTCAAATGATTCAACATCTTAAAATCTTGACACTTAATTAAAAATGTGGCTTTCTGTAGGCAAATTAGAATGGTTAGTATGGACAATTATAAGGCAATGAAGATAAATAAATTTTTCTGAATGAAAGTGGCTTATTGGCTCAAATTGTCCAGAGTGGAAGCATAAATTAAATAAATTAGTTAGAAAATTATTTAATATTTCAATTTTCATGCATAAATGCAATTCCTCCTTACACGGACATTTTGAGATGGTATAAAAATGCAACATATTATTTTAACAAATGGGTAAGTCAAGTGAAAATAAACTAGAGTAGATGTCTGTGGTTTTAATAAATTATGTCAATTAAAATGTTATCATATAAAGTTTTCATTTTCTGTAACCCATATGAAAAAGTAAATATACCCATGCAATGTTCTGATGAATATAGTTTCAACATTACAGAAAATGGTAGGACAAAATGTTATAGTTAATAAATTTTATTCTAATTACTAAATTAGAATTCAATTTTCTAAATTCTGAAAGCCTTTTCTCATTCCAACATTTTAAAAGGATGACTCAGCCATCTTGGTGGATATATTCTATTTTCCCTCAAGCTGCAGACACATTGTTGCCAACTCTATTCAACCACTTTCTATGGTGCAAAAGTTGGTATATCCTCAAAATCTAAATGTCCAGACTTGGCCCTGAAGGTGATGATATTAAGAGTTAGGGCTTCTGGGAAGGGATAGGTCATGAGTGGAGGCTTCATGAGTGGGATTAGTGTTTTTATAGAAAAGAAGCCAATTTTTCCCTTCCCTCACGTGACAACAGTGCTAGAAGATGCCATCTATGAACCAGAAATGTAGACTTCAATGACATCAAATTTTGTTAGTGCCTCAGTCTTGAAGCTTCTCAGCTTTTAGGATTGTGAGAAATAAATTTCAGTTGTTTATAAGTAACTTAGTTTATGGAATTTTGTTATAGCAGCCTAAATAAGAGTAATATACCATTGGAGCATGCCAGGAAGAAGAGAGTAACAGTTTGCAGTTTGAGTTCCTACTCTGTTACTTGCTCATATATAAAATCAAGCAAGTTATTAATTTGTGAATATTAAATGAGATTATCTGTGAAGAAGTAATTTTAAACAAGATTGTTCTTTAAAATATTTATTTTTATTAGGACTACAATAGAAAACACTTTAAAGAAAACAGAATGAATCTCAGCTGGAACAATAACAGTTCAAGAAATGTAAATTTTAAAGATTTATTTAACTTCCTATTGTTCTATAAATACATTCTAATCAATGATTGTAAAAATTAAATATATAGAAATATCATACCTCTTCTGAATCATAAAATTATAGTTAATATATACTATACGCATATAAAATAATTGAAGTATAACACCATTTGTTTGCTTTGTTTCTCTCCCTATGCAAAGTAGGTAATCCCACAGTTTGGAAGAAATACAACCTAACAAGGAGTGAAAAGTAAAAATCAGTGCAATGAGCATCAAGAGTTTTATTTAACAAATTATACTGAACATGTACTATAGATAGAGTGACAATTAGATTATATGTAATTATGAAAGAGTATGAGGAAAAATCACTTAATTGAGTAAAACTCTGATTTGATTTCAGAACTTTAGACAAAATGTTATTGAATCATTTCTATACCTGGCAATATACCTCCTGGGAATTACTATTTTCCAGTAGTCTCCTTAGTCAATATAGATTAAGTTTCCATAATAATTCAGTCATCTTTGGGTATGAACGAAGTATATATTTATGAAACTTCTAGATAAAGTACCACAGAAAGCACTTCTTTGAGATGTCTTTGCACATATACATAAAAGAAAGTAATTGGGGTTATTTATTTACTTATTTGTAAAAGCCAAAGAATGTTTCAAGAGGATAATTTGTAGGTCTTCCTGACCATAGGTCCCTGAGTCTTCTTTTCCTACATTTGCTTTAGAAATCTTCTAATTACAAATTCTTACTCTGTTCCTCTGAGATAAAACTCTTTTATAATTTAGGAGCCTGCAGCGGTAGCCCTGTGGCATCTGATCCTGTCAGATCTTGGAAGCTAAGCAGGGTCAGGCCTGGTTAGTACCTGGATGGGAGACCACCTGGGAACACCAGATGCTGTAGGCTTGGGAGAAGGACCTGGCAACCCCCTCCCAAAAATCAATCTGCCATTGAAAACCCTATGAACAACAGAGAAGCACTGACAATAGTGTTTCCCCTGTTGTACAGAGGGTCGCTATGAGTCGGATACCGACTCCATGGCACTTAACAACAACAACAACAATTTAGGAACACTGTAATCGTCAAGAAAGAGTTCTTTTCTCCTAGTGGGAAGGTAGGAGCCTGACTTAGGTAAAGTGCAACTAGCAAACATATTGGCCTAATTGCATTGACCACCGTACCCAATAATGCTTTCTGCCTACAGTACTTTTCTCATAGCTCACACCAGTGCCTAACAGCTCTCTCAACTTTTGTTTCAGTGGAGCGAATTCAGTCTCTCTTTTCTATTGTGATAGTCTTGAAAAATATTTCTTTCCCTTGCCTCTTTGACTAGTCTGGCACAATTTTTCTTTAACACTTGGTAAAGATTGCTGCAAAAACAGCGTTACCCTCTTCTTCTGTCTCTGAAAATAAAAAGTCTAAATCAGTTAAATAAAACTGAAAATGTGGAGAAAACACAAGCAGCATTGCTGCATCTTACCAACTGATTTGTGTTTGCTTTGTAATTAAATGTAACGTAGCAGTCTCTCATGAGTAGAAGATTGTTGAGGAACTATTGAATCTAACTACGTAGTTTTCTTTGTATGTACATATATATATTTCACTAGCCAACACAAACAAAACTCTACTTGCCAAATAGGAAGAATGAAAATATAGGTTGTTTTACTAAAGGTTTAAGAGATAGCATTCAGTGTTTGATGGCTGCCTTTTAAATAGTGCTTATTAAGTATATATGTGAAAATCTGTACACAGGTGTGCCCTCCATTTACTTATTTGGTAGACCTACCTCCACTAAGACTAATTTTCCAATGCTAATGATTTCAGCTCAAAAGTCTCCAAAAAAACCTATTTTTTTACCTGGGGATGTTACATATATAATAAGATACTACCTTCTAAGATAACAAGAAAATATAAAATGAAATATGCAATAAAAAAATCCTGGTTCAAGGCAGGATAATCCAAGAGAAAATAACAAAGAAAAATGAGTAAATTTGTAAGTAGAAATTCTCATTGTTATACACTGAATATTTTTTCTGATTAAAAATTTACTGTGTTCTGTTTATAGATTTGGAATATACAGAAAATTCTAAAGAATAATAAAGCAATAACCATTGACACATCAATTATACATGTATTAAACAAGTATAGTATCCCAGATCTTCATTAAACTGTGGATTATATGATGAATGGTTTTTGATAGTCATGGCCCACAGGGACTTGTATGAAGCAATGGCATGAGCCACAATAATAAATATATGCCATATGAAATCATGGTGTATTCTAGGTAACCTTCTTTGGGGATATGAGTTTCAAGTTGTTTTTCACAAAGCAGGTAGAGTTTGATCATCTAGATCAAACTAAAAAGGTTTCCAAAAATTTAGATCAAATTAAAAAGGAATCTAAAAATCGGAAAACATTCTACTTTCCTATTTTTGAATATATCATGTAACTCTTATATAACTAACCAAATTGCCAATATAATTCATATGTAGTTCAAAATAATGCAAAAATCCTAGGACATCTAATCATTATGCAAAATTTATGGCCAATAGAATTTGAATACAGTAAAAATCAGTGGAGCAGATTGATGTATTATAATCCAGATGTACAGAGATGAAATTGCCTTGGCTTCCTATAACTTCATTTTTCCTTGATGCATCCTGGCTTCTTACTAGTGGGTGTAATGAAAGAAGATGGAAACATAACTAACATGCTAATTAAACTAATCTACTCTGATTTTAAATTATTTATTAAGGAATAAATATTAATTCACCCTTCAAATCCCTAAGAGAAGTTTTATTTTCACTCATATGTAGTTTATTTCCTTTTCTTTCACTAAGAGCCAGACTCTGGGTATATAGTTCAGATTGCATGATATAATGATGATGAAGTTACGAAGTTCCGTGATCTGCAATTTAACTTTTGGCTCCTGATTCCTTCCACTGCTATATCCTTCATTGAAAATAAATACTAAAGTCCATGATAGTTTTGATTGAGATGTAAAAGAACCCATTTGTTCCTCTAAAGTCTTGCACTTACATTTACTGCTGAACTATGTGTCCATATGACCACATCTCAAGACGCCTGAATGATTTCAATTTCTCTTTTTAATTAGACCCCTTTGGTTTCAGTAGTTATACCTTCCATGCCCACATAAACCATTCAAATCTAAAATCCTACCCTATTTCCATCTAATGGGCATAATTTCTCTGCTAAAACTGTTGAACTTCTTCCACATATATGGGGAAAAAATAAAATGAATGATTAAGAATGAAAAGAGGATGTCGACCAGCAAAATCAGGCTCTTGTTAGATATTCAAATGATCAAGAGAATGTATTTCCATATTTTGGGCTTGGGTAAGTGACAGTTTTAGTGTGACACTCACTGAAATTGACAAAAACGGAGCAAGTTTATGAAGAAATATAAAGATTTTAACTTCAGGCTTATTGCTATGGTTTAACTAAAATATGCAAGTGAAGAAATGGAGTAAACAGTGAGAAAAACAAGTCAGGGCTCATAAACCAAAGAACTAAGTGTTTGTATTTTAATATCATCAAAATATGCTTGGAAAATAAAACCATAATTAATTGTACAAGCAGATGAAAGAATTAATCAATCAATATTAAATATATACCCTTTAGGAAAATGGACGTTTTTAAACAGGGTCTTCTAGGTATGGCTCCAACATACCAAGAGTTTGGAAATCATCACTCCCATTCTGACCACAAGAAAAATTAGCAAATGAAAATGGACACCTTTTCTTGGATACTTCTAAGACCACCTTTTGAGCTGATCTATTGCTGTTGCTATAAATGAAGACTTTTTTATGATAGAGCACAATGCATCTTTAGTTCTGTGTAGTATTGAGATTGTTAAAACTTTTAGAGTTAGAGAATCAATGCTCCCTTTTACATAAAGCAGAGGACACATGTTCATGCAATATTTGTGGCATTTGAAAATTATGAAGGAAATAATTATAACATAGACTACTTGCTAAATGACTCCTGCTAAATGTACTTGATAATCTAGAAAGAGAAGCACAAGGTGAGGATTACTAACTCAATTTAAAGCTATGTATAAATAGTATAAGCCATCTTGATTGCTTGAAAGGAGACTCTCACTTCCTGCACTGGGAGAAGATGTCTTATGAAACGTTTAAAAAGGTAAAAATTCCCAGGAAGTGATGTAATTACCAGGTCACAACCTTAGTTGGAAAAGAACAAAAACCTGATGGAGTAAATACATGTGAACAGATACACCCCAAAATCTTGATGTTGCTTATTTCCCTGGACCTGCAGAGTTTTTCACATTCCCTAGCTAATTCATAATAGAACTAGTGTTCTTTATTTGCTTCAACGTAGAGACTTCATGTCTAAATGTGTTCACACAGCCCACTTCTCATCCTGGCTGCAAAGCCAGTAAGAAAGATCACAGAATAACACACACAAGGGATTTCTAGACCTATTAATATGGGAATTAATGTTTTCCCATTGACATAGATATTTGCAATCAGATACCAGGGAAGTAAGGATGGATGGAGTATGGTTGGGATATAATCTTGTGTAGAGTTATTTCACTATGGAATCACTCTTCCTGGATAAGTAACTTAATGTCTTGACAAATTCCTCAAGTGAGAGTGCAAACATACTGCACAGATTCTTCTAGAAACATGGAAGCAAAGTCTCACACAAATGTAATACAACTGTTATAGAAAATGGTAGGAAAGGAATTAAAAGCAGAGAAGTAGTCATGTCTGAGCAGATAACACTAAACTGAAATCCCATCAGATAGTTTATTCCATAGAAGTACTAGGGAGTAATATCATTTCTAAAGACAGAAATGCTCTGGCTAAGACAAACTAGTATTGTTAAGCAGTCTAGCAGTGGTTCTCTATTGGTAGTCCAGAAATGGCCATAAGAAAATTGGCCTTAGAACCGAGCTCAGAAATGGGGATTATAGTCCAACAATCATAACTGTAAAGACCTGAGAGATAGAGACAGGAGGGTCACAAATTTGAGGCCAGAGGCAGCATATATAAACTAGTGAGACCTTGCCCAAAGGGAAAAAAAACACTCGGTGGAGCATTTGTCCAGCATGTGTGAAGTCCTAGATTCAACCCTCTAGTACTCTTCCCATCAAAAAATCAGAAAATTTTACCTTGAAATAATTGAGTTATGTTTGATTTATAAAATATTAAATTGAATTGGGTCTAGCACCACCAATTATAAAATGGATGTAGTATATACAGCATCAGAAGGCCCAAGCAAGCTATATAAACAAGTGGTCCAAAATTCTATGTCATAAAACACTGTTTCCCCAATACCTCTTCCTTGAGTCAATTGCACAAGGGATCCTCTATGATTCTGAAGGAAGAGGAAAAACTCCAAACATATTGCTGGATAGGTCAACCAAGTATGTTGATACAGACAAAATGTGCACATCTATGAATTGCTATTTCATTCAGAGGAGATATTTGCAAGGGAGAATCCATCCAATATGGCAAACTTTGCATTGTGCACCTGCTCCTCCACTCTGCATAGTAAAACAAGTGATTCAAATATATATATATATATATATATATATATATATATATATATATATATATATAGTGTTAATAGTCAATATAAAGTGGTTTGGATAACCGAGTAGGTTTGGATGACCAAGTAGTAGTCTGGAATGATAAAGATTTAAAATGTACAGTCAAGGAAATATGAGATGAAGTCATGTGTAAGGACAAATAAGAGGGATTATAACATGCAAAGACATTATTACATGGTAGAGTATAGTATATTTTAATTTTTAATATCAATCACACGATTTGCTGTCCTCAATAATTAAACTATTTTTCTCCAAGACACCAAGGCTGAAAGCAGAAGTGGTTCCACTTGTCACCACTGCCTGTGACTCACATGGAACATATAGGCTTCAGATCTAAGCCCTGTGAATTCCGAGCTTCTGGTTGCCAAAGAAAGAATGTGTCTGTCAGGAAGCTGCAACAAAGCCATGCAGTAATAACACATAGCTGTCAATATGAGCACTTTGAGATTTTCATTATAGAAAATCAATACAGAAGAAGAGTTAAAATCCTGGCATCAGTAATTTAGGTGATTATGAGGCAACTAGAGGTAGGGTTTCCAATATACAATTGGCACAGAAAAATACATTTGGCATATAGACAATCTATTTGTATGCATCTTTGTCTTTCTTTACCCAGTTGACAATAAGTGAATAAATGTAGGCTCTCTGTCTATGAAGGACACCATGAAAAAGAGTACAAATAATTCAAGGAAGAGAATGTTAATAAAACCATTAGTTTGGCCATTAAGACCTGGATGAAAGAACCATAGATAAGAGGAAAAAACAGTAGATAAGATAGATGGTAGTAGTAGATAAAAGAGAGAATTGTAGATAAAAGAGATGTAATGAATGTAATTTTCAGCTTTGTGACCAGTATCAGTAACTGAGGCTGTAGTTCATTTCACAGACCTTTCTTTTCTAAGATTCTCCCTAGAAGAACAATAGTCTGGAATTCTGTAGCAGCTACTTGTAGATCCTATAGAAGGAAGTAGATCTGTTCCATGCAAGGGTCATCTGTGGTGGAAACTGTGATGCCCTAAAAGATTCCAGCACCAATTTCAGCAATGATGCACACAGAACATGAAGCTTAGTGGAGTACTCCCACTCAGGGTCATACAAGTGAGTGTCTCTCAGAATTTTGTTCCTTAGGTACCTCACGCACCTCACCTTAGTTCCTGCTCAGGCCCAGACTCTTCTTCAGAAACAGAGGATTCCCTCAGCTACTGAGAGTGCTGCTCATAAGCAATCTTCAATGTCAACCACCCTTAGGGATGGGTTTGGCTGAAGAACATGGCCTTCTCAAAGTCACAACTCCTGCCAGCAGCAGCCCATAACTAAAAATTAATGATCAGTCCATGATGTAAATGACTAGTTCCCACTCCTCAACTAGGAGCAACTCTTTGGGGACATATTAGTGTCAGAGCTATCTGTGAGGCAGCTGACCTTACATGAAAAGTCTGGGACCATACTATAGCTCAACGTTTCCCAGGGCTTTAGTCTTACTTTCTTTTCTCTCACAAGAGCTCATCTCAAGAGAATTTCCTAATGACCTTTATGCTTAGAGAATAAATCAGTCTCTGAAACTAATAAATAATGAAGAGATTCTATCATTCTGTGAATAATTTTTAGGACTTCAGGACATATTATCATTCATTGAACCCCCCCTAAATATTGGATAAACTCATTTTTTTTTGCACTATGGATTTTCTCTATCAATTTTAACTTGACTATCTCTGTGCCAAGATTGCAGCCATGGCCCCCCAGGCATCTGATCCCATCCGATAGCAGAACATAAGCAGAGTCGGCCTGGTTCATCCTTGAATGGGAAACTGCCTGGGAATACCAGGTGCTGCAGGTTAGGGAGAAGGACCTGGCAATCTGCTACAGAAACAATCTGCCATTTTTTCTGAAAAGCAGAGAAGCACTGACAATAAATAATGCCAGCCATAGCACTCTCTAGGAGTGTTTTCTGCTGTTCTACACAGGGTTGCTATGAGTTGGACTGACTGGAAGGCACCTAACAACAACAACAACAACAACAACAATTCATTTTCATTTTTCCCCTTCCTTCCCTTCTTTTCCTTCTTTCCTTTCTTATCCTTGACAACCTCTCTTTTCTCTCTCTCTCCTCTCTTTCCCCCTCTCTCACTGCATCATGCTCCCTCCAAAACTCCCTCCATACCTCCTTCTTTCTTTTTGTGAATGTGATCACAAGACTATAGGCAATTCCATGAGTAGAATAGGAGCTTTATAACCACTATTCCACAGTACAGTCTCTATTGCTCTGTCTCCTGGACATGTTCAGTGCCTGAACATACTATGGGACAAGATAAAATTTAAGAGCTACTTAATTTAAATGCTTAGGTTAAGACTTGAAAATCTATAAGGACCTATGTACTTATTCAAGAAGACCTCCTTCTTCAGTGCCTTCCTCAGTTTCTATTGCATGTATATGCCAATGATTTCTTGAACAATTTATTATATAATTCCTTCAATACATTCCTCCAGGATCCATATACAGATGTCATAAGGCAGAACAAATTGATATAATTAAACTGACATACTCTTCAGGAGCAAACTAGTTAAAGATTCACTCTCCACACTGAATTTTAGGAAAAGGCCCTACTTCCTTTTGGGTTAAATTAGCTTGGAGACTTGCCCATGGCTGGGGGCAGATATCTTACTATACTTCTCATCTTTTTCCTAGAATCATTTGTTCAAATACATATAGCATAATCTCAGTGCCTAACCTATTTTTATTATCCTTTCTAAAATTCTGCTTGTAGATAGGAGTAGAAGTTCACTGGATTGTATCTGGGTGATAAAATGGGATTCAATGCATTAAGAGAAAGTCACCATTAATACTCTGCCAAATTGGCTCTATAACTTTACTATCCTTACATGTGTAAATATGAAGGAATTTGTAAAAATGTATATTTCTGATTGAAATTAATGTTTCTAAAATCTGCATTGTAATCTGAATTTGTATAATTTTTTTAAATGTTGAGATATGCCCTTCTTTGGGCTGGGATTTAGCTCAGTTGGTAGAGTGCTGCACTGCAGTCTCTGAGGCCCCAAGTTCAATTCCCAGCACTGCAAAAATGGGAGAAGGACCTGGTAATCCACTCCCAAGGCAATCCCGAAGCACTCAGCCATTGAAAACCCTATGAGGGTCACTATGAGTCGGATACCAACTCAACGGCACCTAACAACAACAAGATGTGCTTCTTTATTCAGTTTAGATCTTTTATCCCACACATGGAATTCTAGGGATTATTTATTTTTATTGTTGATAATTTTAAAACCAATATCTCAGTTTTTATTTTTGTCAAATATTGAACATTAGAAAATCCCACTTGGAAAGTACTGAACTACTAAGATGAAGACAAAATATTGGTTAATATATATGTACACCTTACTTGGATACATGTCTTTAGTAATTTAACAAATTAATCTGGCATTGTACCAACAATCTAGACCAGAGTCTATTAAATTAGTAAAAAGATATTTCATCATAATCTATAGGAGATATTGAACAACGTTTTATTGGTAAATAAATCAAATTAATTTTTTATGTGATTTATTAAAGTGTTTGGGGATAATACTCTTTTTGACTTTCTGAATACTGCAGTTTTTAAAGTTAATTTTTGTAGGTAGAGTAATTTTTTATAATTAAATTTTTATAAGATTAGATTCTGAGATTTAATATGATGTTTGTACTGATTTAATTTTGGTGAAAAAGTAATGTTGCTGCAAGATTAAATTTCAAATAGAAATCCTCTTGATAACATTGTGGGTGAAAAGTAGGCAAGTTCTAGTAAAAATACAATCACCCAGCCTCATTGGTCAGCTAGAAATTGTGAAAATGTTTCAGATATGAAGCAAAAGAATAGATCTCCTATTTATGAAAAATAATGCTCTGTAGAATTTGGAATTCTCAAGTTGAAAGATGATGTAAGCATTATGTGAGTTTTCTCCTGCTTTGTAATTAGTGATAGATAGGGTCAGAGAAGCTGAGTTTTGGCTTAGTTGGTCATGTGAAAAATTAGATATTTACAGGTTACCACTCTAAAATTATCCTGACATTTGAAGTGTAATCCCCAATCGAAATTCTTTTTTTTAGAAGATACAAAACCCCTTACTTACTAGATAAATGAGGTCTTCCTTTTTGCTTAACCAGGGGCTTGACAAAAGCAGATAATCAATGAGCCTATTTATTATATGACAATGCTTGAGGTGTTTACTTTTGTTTGCTACAAAATGATTCCTACCTGTATTTCTAAATGAAATTATGCAAGTTAAGCATAAAAAATTTAGAGGTCTTATATCACAATAAATTTAGTGTTAACTTTGTTCAGAATGTTGTTTTAAGAGTCTCACTAATATTCTAAATTCTATGATGGCAAATATACTGTCTTTCTTTGCTGGTTGTTGTATATGTTGTTTGTTCACAACATCTTATACAGTGACATACAAGCACATCATCAAAATACATGTGACTAAATGAACATGGGCCTTCTGGATTTTCAAAACTTAACTACTACTTCAGAAGGAAATTCATATCCCACTCTTTCTTATGAACCCCCCCGTACATATCAGGTACATTTTGAGGTACACTAAAATATGTTTACTTGTAGCCCTACCACTGTGCTGTACGATCCCATCAGATCTCTGAAATTAAGCAGGGTCAGTCCTGGTTAGTACTTAGATAGGAGACCATCTGGGACAACCAGGTGCTGTGAGTTTGGGAGAAGGACATGACAACCCACTCCTACCTGAAAAATAAAATAAAATGAGCCATTGAAAACCTGTGAATAGCAGAGAAGTGACAGTAGTGCCAGGCATGGCACAGTGTCAGGTAGTATGTCATCTGTTGTACATAGAGTTCCTATGAGTCAATCCTGACTCAGTGGCACCTAACAACTACAATACCTGCATGTATTTACTCATTAGGCATCCTTGGAATAATTCAAAGAAGATCATTTTCAATTTAAGTTTAGTGATCCTATGTGATGCCATCAAGTAATCATAATCAAGATACAAAGAATTTTTAAATCAGCTGTCTGTGGTCTATGATTTTCCCATCAAAGTATTTGGCTTTTAAAGCACTAACAGAGTCTAAAAGAGGAAAGAATCCATTATTTTCTTTAATCTTAGGAAGGAACATATGAAGTGGCATGATTAATATTAATAAAGGGAGAAGACTTAGATACGATTAGATTTTGAAATAGGAAGGGAAGAGTGAAGTGATAACTAAGAGACACACAGTTAAAAAGATGTCAGAAAATGAAGATCTTAGAATGGTATCTACCCTACAGAAAAAATTGTTGTTGCTGTTAGGTGCCATCAAATAGGGTCCAACTCATAGTGACACTACATACAGCAGAAGGAAACAATCCCTGATACTGTTCCATGCACCCCCATGCCTGGCTTTCACAGGGTTTTCAATGGTTGATTTTTTCTAGACTGGTTCCAGAGTGGACTGCCATGTCCTTCTCCCATTTTTACCATGCTGGGAATAGAAAACAGGGCCTCAGAGCATGCAGAGCAGCACTCTACCAACTGAGCTAAACCCCAGACCCTGGAAAAATTGAGATAATATATAATTGGAAGGTAGAAGTAAAATAATAACATAAACCCTTAGCAAATTAATACTTTAAAATAATTTAGTATACATGTGTTGGAGATAATCTATGGTACAAACACCTAGTTGTAATTATCTCTCTCATCTCACTCAGAGAGACTAGTGAGTTCATTTATTCATTTTATCCCCACGTAACTCTTGGATATAGAGACAGTTCATATAAACTTATGGTGTTATTGAAAATAGTCTCTAGTTTTCTAGGCCTCTAGATGGGTAAAAATTATGTTCTGCTTATTAATGCCATAATTTCCCCAATATCAACTGGTCTTTCCCTCTCTTCCTTCTCCACATATGCATAATTCCAAAATTCTTACCAAAGTGCTGGACCTTCTGCCCATCTAAATATTTCTTGTAGGATATTTCATTCATTTCTCATGAAAGCCTATCATAGGACACAGCTTAAAGCCCTCCTTGTTTGGCACCCAAATATGTGCTACTCACCCAACCTGTTCTCTGTGCGAATATTTCACTCTATGCATTAGAATGTAGGCCCTGTAAGAACTTCTACCACCATGTACTACCTACAACTCTTTGGCAAGTTGCCAATTTCAAATCTTGACTTTCCCACTGTATAAGAATGTAAGTTGCACATGAGAGACCCTGACTGACTTAGCCAATATTATAATCCTATCTTCCTAATCTTCTAGATAAAATAAAATGAGGACCATACATATTTCCATCCTGAGTAGGATATCAGTTTGGCTGCAATGTGGTCACCTGGATGGATTGCTACATCCTCAATGCAGGAGAATGTCACAATATTAAATGAATTTATCAGACACAGATGCCTAATGGGAAATACTAGTGTTAAAGTTATAGAAACTAAAGGGACTCAGTGATACTATTATGAATATAAAAGATAGCATCAAATATAGGAGAAGTAGGCTTTTACTGTGGTTATTTCAAATCACTGAAAATCTTTCCTCAAATGCACCTTAATTTTTAGATATGGTTCTATCTGAAATGGTTTCAAAAGAAATAAAAAAGGAAAGAAGAAGAAGAAGAGGGAGAAGGAGAAGGAGGAGGAGGAGGAGGAGGAGGAAGGAGGAGAAGCAGCAGTAGTGGCGGCAGCAGAGGAAGAGGCGGTGGTGGTAGCAGTCACCATCTACCTCTAGGAACTGGCTGACCAGTGTGTCATGGCTCTCAGGTGCTTAGATTCTCCCAAGAGAAAGGAAACTCAATATGTTGTCATTTGGCTGGACAGTCCAATTTTACAACCTATATAGTATTATTACATCAAGTCTAAAATTTATTACAGATTTTTTAAATTTTTAACAAAGTACTTTTAATTACTACTAGTAGCTGAGCTTTATAAACTTCTGTTTTGTACTTTCAGCTTCTGCCTCGTGATCTTGTCCAGTACTGTGAGATACAAGTATACTTACTAAAATTTTCAGTTTTTCAAGTGATAAAATCTAAAATATAAATAGAATTTTTCCATCCTCTTTTTTGTAAACCATTCATAACACAACATACCTAACTCTTCTCTTTCAAGAATAGCACAAGTGAATAAAAATTGTCTGTGCTCAAATGTAAGCAGGCCAAAACCACTAAATCCTTCCTACTGTGGCTACTACAGGGAATATTTTGTGCCAGCCAATAGGCATATGGCCTATGCCTTGGCCTTTAAAGTGCATGAATCCACCATGTTCACATTTAAGAAAGTCAAAGCAAATGTGAGGATCTATAGGTGAAGTGTATATGGAATGTATTTGGTACATAAGCTTCAGGAGTTCTGTCTTTGAACCTATAGAAAATACTCTGAATGCTGTTGTTTCAGGGGTTTGACTGATATTGAATGTTATAAAACCTATTTGTCTTTATTAATATTATTTATAGTTACAATAAATTGTTTAGGAAATAAAGTAAACAATATGAAAAGGCAGATTTAATAAAAATATTATAAACTAAATGGTTTTTTAAAAATGTTGATGAGAACATTTTTTCACATATATGCTGATGATTATCATCTACCATGGCCACCAAATTGACATCTCTGGTCCCACAAAGATCACAAGAAATAAAAATGTTGAAGCAACATTTGCATTTAATTCATATATTCTCTGTTACTTTAAGACAATTGCATTCAAAGACATATTTTAACACACCCAGCTACAGAAGTTGCATATGACTTTTCATTTAGAGAAAATGACTATCCCTCTAAATCACTTCCACTTATTTTTTATAAAAAATGTTTTGTTAACCTTTAAAATATAAAGTGATGGCTATTAAGATATTAGCTTCAAAAGTAGAAGAATGCTGTTGCAAATAGTTAAATGATGCCTGAACTATGTAAGTCTTACCAAATAGTTAAATTAAAAAATTAGCTATTTCGGATATCAACTCAAATATCATGCAGTTGTATTAAATTTTTTTGATCTAGATAGATTCCCTTTGGAACACTATTATGTTACTAGGTATGTTGCACTCAAATATTTAGATTTAACCATTGATATCATTAGTCCTGGATTATACTACCTTTGAGTGATGAGGATGCAAAAGTGGTTAACTAAAAGAACACTAGCCTTGCTGTCATCTAACTGAAATATCACTGATATTAAGCCAAGACTCTTCAGTTCTTATGTGTTCCAGATTATCATCATTGACAACAATTTAAGATTTTACTGTAAAAACCACAGAAATTTTCCATTTCTCTCTTTTTTGGAAGGTGTCCATATATTTATATTTTAATTATTATCCACCTTACCTTCAGTGATGTAATCTTTAAGCATGGACTACTCCTTACACATTGTACTCCTATCAATTAATAAGATAAACATTATCTGCAATCATGTGAGCAATTTTCCATATCAGTTGTGGCTGATAACATAGATTTCATCAACTCTACCCTCAAAGTAGGTGTTGTGTTGTTGTTAGGTGCTGTCCAGTGAGGTCTGACTCCTACTGACCCTATGTACAATAGAAGGTAATACTCCCTGACACAGTGCATGCCCCTCACCACTGTCAGTGGTTCTTTGCTATCCAGAGGATTTTCAGTGGCTGATTTTTTTCAGGATTGTTTTGGGAATGGATTGCCACATCCTTCTCTGTCAATGTAGTTAGCCAAGTGATTTCTTTCATACTTGTTCCCCAACTGACCACTGTAGCATTTGTACATTACCCTGAGAAGTCTCAAGGGCCATTATTGATACAAATATGGTAGTAACCAGTCTAAAATTTCTGGTACACACTGATCCATTGTGCTCCACATACAAGGTGTGATAAAAAAAATACAGTGAGTATATAAATTTAAAAAATTACTCACATAAAAAGACTTCCAGAACTACTTCAGAATGTGTTAAGAAGGGTGAGATGAGTGTGTTTGATGCTGGGTTGGAGCATCTTGAGGGGGATTAATGCAAATGTACCTTTTGCTGTAATAATTGTTTTCTTTAACCATTCACTGTATTTTTTGTCCACATCCTGTATATTCATCTAGAAACACTCTGCATAGTCAATGATGGCCAGACTGTGATTAATAATGTCTATGGATTGTGGTGTTTTCCTTCTGTAAATTCTAAAACTGAACAGTATATATGGACTCAAAAGAACTCCAGTAAATCTCATTCAGTATAATCTCCATACATAGATGCACAACAGTCCTCAGTATTTGCCCTCTGCTGCAGGTTGAATAGTGTTAGTAAGACTTTTCATGGCTGTGGTAAACTGCCTGACCGAACAGCTGACAAGGAAGGAAGATCTCTGGCTCACAGTATGAGAAGTTTTAGCCTGGGACTGGCTGGCTTTGCTGCTTCTGGTCCATGGAGAGGCAGAGTACCATGACAAGGAAGGAATCAGGAGAAAGCTCGTCACGTTAGGGCAGCTAAGGAGCAGAGAATGTGACAAAGAGGGGTCCAGAACAAGATACAGCCCCAAGAGTGCCCCTCCAGGGACTTACTTCCTCTGGTTAGGCTTCCCACTGAACACTGCTTGCATTAGGGACTAATCTTTCAATACATGAACCTGTTGGGGAGACAGCTTCTACCTAAATCATAACAAATATGGTTTACCCCTCAAATTTATGCAGAAGTTGAATCTACAAAGCCATGCATTAATAGCATTCATTAAGAGGATAGAAACTTAATACGACTAAGATGTGTGCTTTGGGAAGCAATTAGGAATAGATCAGAGCATTACAGGGAAGTGCTCATGACTGAATTCCGGTGAATTTATAAGAAGGACAGAGACCACAGACACATGGATACAAACATCCACATTCTCCGTCTCTCACCATATGATGTTCTGTGCTGCCTCAAGGTGCTATCAACCACATGAGGCTGAGAAACTTTGTACCTCCAGAGCACTGAAATAAAATAAACCTCTTTTGCTTATAAAATAGCTAGTTTCTGGTATTTTGCTATACTTACAAAAGGAATAATATACCCTATTCAGCATATTCTCTCACTTTCTCAAAGATAGAGGATAAACACTAAAAGATAACTGCAACAAATAGGTTTCCTCACTAATTCATTTAGACAGCCAGTTGATAAGTTTTTATATAATCCCAAAAGATATTGCTCAAAGTAATAGAGCCAAGAAAATAATTCTGTATAGAGCAGGTTTCATTCCTATGATTCTTGTCTAGTGAGTAGAGTAAATGTACTAAAAAAATTCTGTAAAAAAAAAATACCAGAGTTATGAGAAAGAATAAAGCTATTTAGGCCAACCTTTTTGTGGGGAGGGGATTACTTAACAATGAGTGATGAAGGAAGTTCTGTCTGAAGAGATGATATTTCAGCTCAGATATGAAGAATCAGAGGAAATCAGGTACACTGTGGCAGGAGAAGAATGTTAGCAAACAGATCTAGCAAAGACCTTAAGATTGAAATGAGTTTGCAAGTTACAAAGCACTGAATTGTGCCTGTTAGTCTGAGGCATAAGGAATAGATGGACCTGTGACTTGAGAAGGCCAGAATTAAGCAGGGGCCATGTGAAATAAGAACGTATAAGCAGTAGAAGGAAAAATGTGATGTATGTCTTAAGAACAGGAGGATGATATGGGCTTATGTATATTTTAAAAGTATTCTTTATGACCCTTCAAGAGTTAAATGGGGAGATGATGGACAGGGTAGGATAAGTACTTGTAGAATGAGCCCATCCAGAATGGCATGCTCCTTCCATCCAGTGAGGAGAGAAGTATAAATCTCTCCTCAAAACCAAACATAAAGTCATGGTTTAATACATTTATTTATTTTCTTATTCCATTTGAGGTCACAAGGTATCTGCTATACATTGATATACCAGGTGATATGTTAAAATTAGAAATGATTCACTATTCATATTTCTTCTTAATTATACAAAGAAATATTGTTGTTAGGTGTCATCAAGTCACTTCCAACTCATTGTGACCCTCATAGGGTCCACAATGGCTGATTGTTTCAAGATTATTGTTTCAGGACTAGGCTGTCACATCCTTCTCCTGTTTTGGCAGAGCTAGGGATTGAATTCTGGGTCTCAGAGAGTGCAGAGCAGCACTCTACCAACTGAACTAACCCCAGCCACTGATTTAAGGAAAGGATTGTCATAATATGAAATGAGAAAGAAAATATGTGTTATTTTTTCCTATTGCAAAAGCTTTGTAATTCAAACACATCTGATTTATATTGATTTTAAATCTAGCATTGAGAGAAAACACTTACATGTTCTATAACATTGTTAAGTATTACAAATAAAATTAGATGATGAATTGTCATTGCTTTTCTAAGTTATAAATTAGATGACTCACTATGTAGGGAAAATGACTTCATGATTGGCTAGTTTATAATTTGAATTATAATTTAGGTACTATGATGTGTTTCCTGTCACAAATTCATGGCCTGGCATTAGATTATTGGAATTGTTATATTTAGTTCAGTTAAGCAACAAAAGACTGAGTTCATTTAGTGAATAAAATTCAAGAAATAACAGCTGGCGTTTCCCAAAACTGCAGTTGTTGTCATCTGTGCTGTATCTGTATCACCTATGAAACCTCCTGTTTTGTTTCATAACTTGATCATTACAAGCCATGTAGGCCCCAGATTTTCCCATGGTTACATTCATCCTCTCCACTGAAATGCATTTAAATCCTGTTTAATTTTGGAGTGGAAGGTCAGTAATAGACATGGGTAGTTAAGAAAATTTATTTTGCTAAAAAAAAATGAGTTTGAGGGAAAGCGGAAAGCTTCAATTAAAAACAGTTATACCAGTCTAGCCCTAAGTTTCTTAGGCTTCCATGAGAATGTCTGGTGTGCAGATACCATTAATTTCTAACAAGGGTATTTTGTCTTAGAAAATTATGAATGTATCTGATATATTTGATGTATTTTGTCCTTCATAATCAGGCATCCAATATTTATCTTATTTATTCTAACTATAAGCTAGGGCACAGTGCTACTGGGAGACTTCCAAACACAATACATGGACTGTGATCCCAAACATTATTGTTGTTCATGTTGTTGTTGTTGTTGTTAGGTGCCGTCGAGTTGGTATTCGACTCATAGCGACCCTCATAGGGTTTTCAATGGCTGAGTGCTTCGGGATTGCCTTGGGAGTGGATTGCCAGGCCCTTCTCCCATTTTTGCAGTGCTGGGAATTGAACTTGGGGCCTCAGAGACTGCAGTGCAGCGCTCTACCCACTGAGCTAAATCCCAGCCCATTGTTGTTCATAGAAATATTAAAATTTTCACATACACATGGTTGTATTTATTTTCATAGCTTCTTCACAGGGATTATATTTATAGCCTGATATTTATTACTACTAACATGTGCACATGCCTTTTTGCCATAAAAAATAATACATAGAAATCATGACATGCTTTCCTCTCATTTCTATTTATCATTATCTGTAGGCTAACTAAAGTCACATCAGCCTTCCATACATTAGACTTGGAGGCTACGCATAAGTAGCTGATTCTACCTGAAATGCCTTCTTACCCAACCCCATTTAATTAATTGATTACTACTCATCCTATAGATTTCAGCTTTCACTTCTCTTCCTCAGGGGAGCTGACCATGTTTACTCAGCCTAGGTCAAGAGGCTCTCTTTTCGTATCACATAATACTAGCTTCCCTGTATATCATGTTTCATTTTTTATGGAAGTTTTAATATGTGTAATTATTTGTGCAAGGCTTTCTCTACAAAAGAGTACAAGCACCATGAAAAGTAGCTATGACTCTTTGCACACCACTGAAACCCCAGACCCAAACATTATACTCAACTCATAATGGGGACTCAACACCTAGACTGAAGGTTGAAGAGAAGGAATTTGTAGAAACAGGAGTAAAAAGAATACATTTAAACAAGATATTTATGAAATATAATGAAGAAACCCATAGCTTACTTGGAAATCAGTTGTTGTTTGTTGTTAGTGTCTTAAAATCAGGTCTAACTCACAGCAACTCTATGTACAACAGAATGAAACACTACGCAACACTGTGCCATGCCAAGCAATACTGTCAACGTTTCTCTGCTGTTCATATGGTTTTCAAAGCCTGAGCGTTTCAGAAGTGGGCTGCCAGGTCCACCTCCCAAGCCTACAGCACTCAGCATTCCCATCCAAGCACTAACAAAGCATGGCTCTGCTTAGTTTCTGAGATCTGACAAGATCAGATGCCAGGGTGATTTGAAATATAATATCAAAATAAGTATGGGAAAAATTCTCTGTTAGAGGCATAAAGGCAATTATGTGGACCCAAATTTTCTATTCTAACCACACTAGGAGAGGAGCAGTAGAAGATATTCAAAAGGAAAGAGAAAATATTGACCTGTGCAAGAGAAATTTTCAAAGTAATAATAATATGAGTAATCAGAACATTAACAAGTCACAGTGATGGAAAGGATAGGATTTTATACAGGGTTTTAGTGTAGAAAATAGGAAAAGTGTTACCAGTATTCCAATTTATGGCATATGAGCTTAGATCAGAAAATTACATGTAGTATACATTCTAGCACAAATTTAACACCCTTTTTATCTTCTTTTCTTTTGTATATAAATGTCTCTACTTAAAGACAGCCTCCAATTATACTTTCAGATAGATGATTAGACTATACGGAAGTTTTCATCCATATTCTTGGACCTAGAGTAAGTAATAGTCTCTACTATCAATAGTATCAGTAAAATTGCAGACTACAATGGTGAGTGACATATAACAACAGAGACCCTTAATGATGGTGAAGGTCATCATCTACATGCTTATGCACATGATCAGACAGTGGGAATGGTGATGTTGACAGGATGGTCTATTTTCCACAGTGAGCTTTATATATACTGGTGGCATGACTTTTGAAAAACTGAGCTATAAGCACCCAGAAGCTCAGTGTGTGTACATAGAGTCCTGTTTGTATTCCAGCTGACAAAAACAGGTGAGCAACAACATATATGGGGAAGTAATCTGGCTAAGTTTATCAATAAGACAGGAAATGAGAATGATGCTGGGTTAGACTAGCCTTGAATTGACACCGGGTGGTCAGATGCATCCCTCATCAGTTTTATTATACAGAGAAAGAAGATAAAGGGAGTGTGGTAGAGTAAACAGTGGTTCCACAAGGATTCCATATCCTAATCCCTGCTACCTGAGAACATGTCACATTACATGGCAAAGGGGACTTTGCAGATGTGATTAAATTAAGGATCTTAAGATGAGGAGATGATTTTGCATTGTCACAAACTAATCACCAATATACTTATAAGTGACAGATAAGAAAGGCATTGCTAGATTTGGAGGAGACCATACAGAAACAGAGGAGAGATATGAAGATGTTACACTGCAAGCCTTCAAGATGAAAGAAGGGATCAAAAGGAAAGGCACTGGGATGGGTTCTAGGAGCTGGAGAAGGCAAGGAAATAGATTGATGTCCAGAACTTCCAGAAAGTATGCAGCCATGATGAACTATTCTGGAGTTCTGACCTTCAAAACAGTAAGATTTCTTTTTAACTGTCTGTTTTCTTAAACTACTAAATTTGTCTTTATTTTATAAAAATAGAAGGAAACTAACATAAGGGGAAAGAGTTTCTGTGACATTTGTATGGAACACATAACAGGGAAAATGATCCTAAAGTTATTACATTTTCATGGCCTGATTCCCAGGGTAACAGTTTTCTAACTAAGGGACAACAGAGCAACAAAAACTGACAGAGCTGTTTCTTAGCTTAGAATAGACAACAGAGCCTACAGAGGTCCATAGCTGTGTTGACAAAATTTGTTGCTGCTGTTCTTATGTGTCATTGAATCCAACTCATAGCAATGCTGCTGTTCTTATGTGTCATTGAATCCAACTCATAGCACTCATATGTACGACACAATAAAGCACAACACTGTGCCATGCTGGGCATTATGTCAGTGCCTGTCTACCACTCATAAGGTTTTTAATGACAGATTGTTTCATGAGCAGATGGTGAGGTCCTTCTCCCTAGGCTTCAGCACCTTGTATTCCCAGGCAGTCTCCCATCCAAGGACTAATCAGGCCAATCCTGCTTAGCTTCTGAAATCAGGCAGATCAGATGCCAGAGTGCTACGGCTGCAGACTGACAAAATTTAGGTAATAGTAAGTAGAAAATGACTGAATATGAGCCAAAAGTTGATTTGATACTGATGGAGTTCTGAGAGCTGGTCTTTGATATTTTCTATATTTCTTTAAAGTTTCAGATTTTATCTTGTTAGCGAGAAGGACAGCTAGAATCCCAGTGATTCTATAAGTACACAGACTAAATCACAGAAAGGATAAATCAATTGGTCATAATCTTAAAACGGCATTATTCTGACTCAAAAAAGAATTGTATTTCTAATACAGTATAACTCTCTCTAAACACTTTAGACTACTATAAATTTATAAGGCAATAGATATGCTGCCAATATATAGGCATCAAAGGAGTAGGAAATAAATGAATCACCTTAATGAAAAAGAATGTCCAGTAGGAGATAAGTACTGAATTACTGCCAATTACTATACAAAAGTCTATAGCCATATTACCCTGGTGTCCAATCTCATCACATTTCAGAAACTACAAAGGCTCAAGCTTAGCTGGTTCTTGGATAGGAGATCACCTGGGAATACCTGGTGCTGTTGGTTTGGGAGAAGGACCTGGCCATCCATTCCCCAAAAAATCAGCCATTGAAAACCCTATAAATGGCAGAGAAGCACTGAAAATAGTACTGGGCATGGCACAGTGTCAAGTAGTGTTTTGTTGTGTTGTACATAGGGTCACTATGAGTTGGACCCAACTCTAAGGCACCTAACAACAAACAACATGGTACAAAAAGAACTTTTGGCTCTGCTTAACATAACATCCTTAAGTTTTTTGTGAAATACCAAGGATAACATCTTTTGTTATTTGCATTCTTTTTTCTAGATTTAACTGTGACAATTGTCTCAATATATGAATTTTTTTGGTGGTACTTTGGACACTCCTGCCTTTTACTTATAGTCCTCTGGAACTCTACAGAATATCTGCATCTGTATACATGCCACTGAACTCATCTTCCCAGAATCTCACATGCAAAAGAGCACAAGACATCAGGCTCGCCTGTTACTCTTGCTGTCAGTATTTGATAAAGAGCAAAACTAGTACCCTCTGAATGGGCACCAAGAACTGAGTATGTTGGATGTGGACATAGGAGAGGAAAAAAGGACCAAAGCTATTTCTTCTCACAGATTGTCATATTTATTCTAGAGGTACAAGAAGATTTAAATGGTATCAATTTTACTTTGCATCTGGAAACTACAAGTCTAGGCTTATTCATTTAATCAATGCATATGTATTTACCAGAATCATTGTTAAATGCCTTTGCAATGTGCTAAACAATGTGCTAAGATATGGTCCCTGATCTATTGTCATTTGAAGTCTGCTCTGGGAGATACTCAATAAACAATGAATAGATAAATATACCCACTACATTTATTTTTTTAATTGAGCAAATGCTGGAAGAGAATATGTGGGGATTGGGTCCCAGTTTAACTTGAGTGGTCAGAAAGGACTACTCAGAGGAAAGACATTTAAGTTGACACAGAGAGGAAAAGAAGAAACCAGTCGAGTCAAGATCCCAAGTAACAGATTTCAAGTAGAAGGTATAGCATCTTTGTGGGCATTGGGAAGAAAAAGTTTGTGGTAGAAAAAAATATGTGATGAAACACAGGGAAAAGAGTAAAAAGTTGAGAAAAGATCAGAGAATAGGTACAGGTAAATTGATGAGGGATATTTGAGGAAAGACAAATCTGCTAAGTTTTATTTCTATTTTAATTGAAAGCAATGGATGGTTTTAAAGCATAATCTGAACTGAAAAACTGTTGTTCTAATTAAAATTCATAGAAGTTTGTGGATAGTTAAAGTAGAACCAGAGAAGTAGTTGTGGAAGTGAAGTTTGCCTTAGAAATTGTTAACGTTTTTTATCTCAGAGGATAGTGAAGTATCTTGTAATAAGTAATAAACATTATATATGATTCATAAGAAGGAAGAGAAGAAGAAAAGAATAAATAGCCTATATATTCTGTTTACTATCACAGTAGAAAAATGAAAAAGAGACAATTTAAATTATAAATGTGAAAAAGGAGCTGGGCACAGTTATCCCTACCTGCTATCCCAGCAACTCATGAGGCAGAGGCAGAAGGATCATGAGTCCAAGGCCAGAGGCAGTCTGTACAATTTAGAGAGTTCTTATCTCAAAATAAATAAATAAGAGATTTAGGTGTGGCTCAGTGGTAGAGTACATACCTAGCATGCATGTGGCCCTTGGTTCAACCTCCATGTATTGCAAAGAAAGGGTAATGTAAGAATAAGAGAGAGAGACAGAGAGAGAGAGAAAGGGAGAGAGAAAAAGGAGAAAGGAATGGAAAGAAAAGAAAAGAAGAAAAGAAAAGGAAGGAAGGAGGGAAAGAATGAAGGAAGGAAAGAAAGAATATTGTGATTGT